>JAMKCH010027826.1:0-64054 GCA_023653785.1 Ophioderma brevispina | reverse complement strand
GCCGTTCTCTTTTGTTCTTGTCTTCCCCTCTTTTCTCTTCTCGTTCTCTCTCTCCTTCTTTCTCTTTTTTCATCGTTTTTCTTCTTTTTTGAGGATCGCTTGGGGGGGTGTTCCACCCCCCACACCCCCCATGGCGACGGGCCTGCGTCGATTCCGATGCATGTCACGTTAATCGTCAGCTTGATTAGGATTTGATTTATGGCTATACTTGTAGAAGTGGAATGGTGTCACAGGGCTTTAAACTTACGATGATTGCAATAATAAAATCTTTTGCGTTCTTCATGTTTCTGTTTTCAATTGATATCAATAGGATTCCTGTGGACAAATGTCAATTAACTTTTGTTGTAAGTATACTACGTGTAAATTAATAAATAGCCTACAGATTCTTGTACATAATCTGTACATGTCTACCTAAATCTATTTGGTGTACATTTGGACATTCAATGCACCTGCCATAACTCAAGGGCAAAATATTGATGGCCTTGCCCTTCTGTAAAAAAAATCCCACTGGCTGGCAGTGACCATATGCTACTCCTCATTTTTAATCCTCTAAGGACTATTTTCAAAATCAATGATTTGTGTGAAGCTTTATTAGTGCCCCTCGACATCAGAGCATATACCTCCACGCAAATGGTATGGGGACATATGAGGTTGGATCGACATCATGATTCAAAATTAATGATAGTCGATGATGATCTTAAAAATTGGACGCGTATGTTAAGGCTGTTAAGAACCCCTCCCCATTTTCAGCTCGTGTCACCAAAAAGAACCATTTTAAAAAAAAAAATTGACCAAGGTCACCCAAAGACCCTGTTTATTTTTTTGTGTTGTTTTATTTTTAATTTCAAACCAAAGACCCCAAGACTACAAAGTACGCAAAATGGCACAAATGGTGCAAAAAACAGTAGTGAAAAAATAATTGTACTGCCATTTGAAGGAGATTTCCGTAATGAAGACTTGTTCCATAACCGTGTTAAGTCCATCGGATATCAAAATTTTATTTTTACATAGGCTTCTTGGAACTATGTAAAAATACAACTTTTAGTCTACTTGGGGTCGTATGCTCATTCATTGCCGAGATATTAAAAATTTAAGTTGTCGGAGATTTTTGGCCAAAAAAATTTTGTTTTTCAGAAAATTTGAATCAAATGACCCAAAAATGAGGTAACCATTACGAGAAAATGCCATTTTTATTCAAAAAAGTTATAATTAGAATTCGGATTCATTTTTTTTAATTTAAAGTCCTTTGCCAACCCCTTTAGAGTGGAATACTGAATAGAGCCATATAGGTTGTAAGGGTGTTTCTAGAAAGCAGTCGATCTCTTTCAATCTGTTTAGTGCCAAAAAGTGCTAAGTCCATATATTTTGAATACAAAAAAGCGGCAACAAGAAATAAAGTTTCCGAATGCCCAACCAAATCCATTTTTTCCAATTGCCTACCTAAAAGTCAAAAAAGACCTTCAAAAATTCAAGGCTTGGAACTAAGCTCTCAATAAACAACTTGAGCAAGTATTACATGACAACATGCGTTACACCCGTTAAGGTTTTGAAACCCATCAATGAAAGCACAAATTCAACTATATAGGACGGACCCTATTTTGAGCTGCATTGAAAATTTAAAAAAAAATGGACCTCTGGTTGAGGTCATGATTATGTCAATATAAACCTCGTATCATGGACATTCAAGATTTTTTCGCTGAATATAAAAGAGGTAACTCTTCTAAGTTCCATTGTTTTTTTAACGGAAACAAAATTAATATGACCCTTTCGGGGCTCCACCACCCCTACCGTAGAACATTGAATTTTGAATCAATAGAACGAAGAGGACCTATCGAACTTTCCGCCAAATCTTCTAATTGACCGAGTACTTCATATTAGATGACTTAAGAGGTAAGATTCCCAGCTGTTTTTTTTATGCTACTGAAGAGCGAACTATTCTTAGTGACGAAATCGTGTATTACACAAATAGCAGTCGCCAGGCCTGTTCAAGCAATACAATTTTTGATGTAGCGGAATAATACCAAAAATATCAGCCGCCTGAATCCCTAATTTTACTCATTGCGTTCAAGTGTACATTTATTCGTTGTAATGGAATAGCATAAATAAAAAGCCACTTTTTTTTTTCCTATTCCCAATTTTATTTGTAATTTTAAATAGCGGAAATTGCACAACTAGCACTTACCCATTTCCCAAAAAGTATAGAATGAGTAATCCATTTTAAGTATCCGAAACACTTCTCTTTTGCTGTGCTTAATTAACATTTCCAATTTAAAATTGAAACTTTGGGGGCATGAGGTGTGAGTGTATGGTATACCAAACGAGGGACTTTACTTATTCTAAAATACTCGTAAGACATAGCACCGAAAAAACTTCGTAACTATACATAGCTACATATTTTATTGTTTTCGAAGCGGACAATTAGAACAAATCAATTGATTGACGTTATAAGCGAGGAATTGAAAGGGGTATTCTGTCTTCCGAGGTGATTAAGTCACACGGCAGGTGTCCAACCAAGGTTTTTATAAAATAAAACCAAAAAAATAAGAAAAAAACAGCAAAAAAGCATTAGAACCGCCAAGTAGGACGCCAACGACGCTATAGCCGTAAAAGGTCAATTTGTAAGGCTTCGAACTTTGATGAGCGGCATGAGCACATCGTGGGTACGAGGAACGCTATTTTTCGCGCGGTTTTTATTAACATTTTAATTGATTAATTATTAACACAGGAAGAGACCATTATCCCACCATGTACTGCAGAATAAGTCTTATATATGTTATTTTGTTATAAATATACAATTTTTCAATCGGCTTTCTACACAGTCGCTATAAGGTAAATTTAGTCATGATCATTGCTGTCGAATTCCAAGCAGAAATTTGAAATGTTAAATTTTGTCAAGACATGCGAATGTGCATCTATCAAAATTATGACTCATTTTAAGCATGATGAGATAAAATTAGGGGTATATTTTATTCTGGATAGGATTAATCGATGGTAAGGGCCCGCAATTGTTGGAAAATGCAGTTTGAAAAACACGTTGTCAAAAATGATAGTTGGCAGATAGATCAAATCTATACCTATAGAGTTGATCTATCGCTTCTATAAGCCTACCTTGATAGCTCAGATTACAAGCGCGCTATTCAAGTAAGATAGAGTATACGGGTTCGAGTCCAGCCAAGGGCAGTTTTTTTTCAACACCCTGTTCCCTGCCAGCTCCAGGCAAAAATTTGAAGTTTACTCTTTTATTTCTATTTCAATTTATTATGTTTCCTGATCTCTTTGGGGGGGGGCTTGAGGAGTAGCGGATTTGCGTACGGCCTTATCCCTTTCCATAGGCAGGTTACGACACTGTGGACTGAGCCAACTTTACCGGTTATTCCTTCAAGTAATTATGCATGAAAGAATCAATTAGAGTTGAATGGTATATGGGCTTAAAAGGCGCTTCAGTGATTTGCTATATCAGGAAATCGAAAAATAATCAAAAATCATTTGCATGTTTGGAACCAGTATGGGTATCTAACATACTCTACAAATGGTCCGTACCAAAAGCCACCTCATAAGGACAAAATCGCATATTTAAGTCATTACTGCGTGACGGAAGTATAACTACACGGACTTGAATGGAGATTCATAGCTTTGAACACGTGTTTATGCTTTTTTGTTGTAATGTCAATTTATCAGTTGGAAAAAATAACTTACAACGAATTATACATACTTCTCCTTCATCTTTAAGCTATTTTCTTGCGAATTTCAAATATTTTTGACTCTTTTGGTAGATCAATGGTAGTAGTCTTAATTTGATTTCTTTCATCCAAAAAAGTCTTACACCAACACCATAGAGGACTGCCAAATCGTTGACACGATTTTTCAATGGGAACGAATTTGGCCATGAAGACGAGGTTAGAACGAGTTTGGGGTTTATTCCGTATTGAAATACGTGGTACACGATTTGGCACTCCACAACTCTCCCAAGGATACACCAATTTACCATCAACTACCGTAGTCCTCATTCAGTCATCATTGCTTTTTTTCTTATCTTTTAGAGTGCATTTCTTTCTTTAAAACGACACGGTTTCCCAATAAAATTACTAACAACTTAACCACCTTATTTTTTTCCTTCTGAAAGTTTCCAAGAGACACAAAAAGCTCGTGTTTTTTTTTCTAGCGTCAACAACATTTCTGCACGAGGTTCGTATCTACTTGCGTCATGCTTGCGTGTCATTGTAACTCATGCAAACACCTTTCAGATCGAAAACAACAACATGCGAATGGCCGTCTTAGCATGCCATAATTCACGATTTTTTCAGACACACTAATGTACATCACGATCTAACTCTGTTTTTCGTTGATGGTTATTTTCATGGACCTAAATATGTTCTTTTTGTAGTTCGTGACTCTGACTTTCGCCCATTTTGGTACGTATTTTCGGCGTGTTTAGCTTTAATTTTCTCGCACGAAATGCACATATGTCTACCAATTTCTATTGGAAATCAAAGTTTAGTATCTTATATGTGTGGCAAGTTACATAATTTGAACCGCAAATTTAATATCATTTCGATTTTTAAAGTTTCCTTCGAGTACTCGCACTAGCAAATCTGAGTGCTTGGATTTAAATTTTGTGACGTCATAGTGGGCGTCACGTCCTGTAAAAAATACCGGAAGTAATGTCACTGGCATTCCTACTGAACGTCCATGATACAAGCGACACACACCGTGATTAAGACACACGGTAGTATGTCAACCAAGTTTTAAATACAACAACCCGAAAAACAAGAAAAAAACAGCAAAAAAAGCATTAGAACATCCCTGATACAAGCGACACACACCGTGAGTATATTAACACATTGTTTGCCAATGGGGCAGACGCACTTGAGTATACTTGGTGCTCTCTTTACATTTATTAACTTTATATGGCTCGTACTCTTTTTTAAACTTGGTGGGTTTTTTATGTTGCCAATGTCTTTTTGGTAAAAGACACACGGTAGTGTGTCCACCAAGTGTTAAATAAAACAACCCGAAAAACAAGCACAACAACAAAAAAAAGCATTAGAACATCCCTGATACAAGCGACACACACCGTGAGTATATTAAAGGCTGACTCAGAGATTTCCCGATGAGGGCACCCTCAATTTTCAAACAAATTGTGTTTTTGCATATTCATAATGCTTGTTCATATACTAAACACTGTGTGAAATCGCTAAGCTCAAATCGAAGTCCTTCATATAGAAAATCGCAACTTTGTTATAAATTTCCGGATCCGGAAATTTAGTTATACACAGTATCCTATGGCACTGTATACTACACATAAATGTTAACTGCATGCAAACGAAAAATCCGATACATCTCAAACTTTAGAATTGAGCATTTTAGGTGACTATCTTTAGTTCTAGTTGACTATTTCAATAAATACACACAAAAATATATTTCAAAAATCTCTGAGTCAGACTTTAACAGAAACAAACTTCCCTTGTTTGACGCGTGTTTGACGAGTAAAATCACTAGGTGGAAGTATCGTTAACAATCGCTTAACTACTCGTAATACAAAAGCACAGCGTGTATTTCAACCATAAGAAGTATATACGACACATTTCATGAGAAAGATATGATTAAGAAAACGGAAACGACGAGTTAGAAATGCTTTCAAACGGTCATTTATAACGATTATTAGTGGCAAGTGTGAAACTTCAAAAAACGGTCTCACAGACCTACAGCCTTTATTACGAAATGAATATTGGCAAAATTTACTACATGATTTCTATTTATCCTCATGATGTGCCTTTTATTGCTAACATTGAAAATAATTGACTTCATACAAAGAAAATGATGTTTTACGAGATTCTTTTGTTCAATATCACTACTGAATCCTCACTTACTAGCATATACAACAATTTGCGTGTTTAGCTACAAGCTTCCCTCGTGGCACAGCGGTCTAAGCGATAGACATTATTGATTTTACTTTTGGATTGTCTGTTGTTGTCAGTTCGAGCTCGGCTGTGGCCCACCACTTTCGGCATATTAATATTATGCAAGTATTTAGTTCTGGTGATCATTATCTTTAATTTTGGGTATGTAGGCTAACGGTCACCATGACCATTGAAGCGGAATGGAAGTATAATCAATCTAAAATTGTGCAAGGAGGTTGAAGCATGCCAATTGCCCAAATCTTTCTTATATGTGTAATTGTTAGTATTCAGTTATTATCAGGAAACATCAAAATTGTCAGTTCCATTTAACATTGAAATGAATGTTCATAACAATAAAAATGTCTGAAGTATTTCGTTAAAAAAAAACATATCTAAAAAGTGCAACTTTGGACGGAAAATAAGACAATAACTATTAAAATGATCCGGTGATTATGGATCCGGCCATTATGGTATTTTAAAATTCATATGTCCATATTTTTGCAGAGATGCCACTTTTCAGGGAAAACCATTCATGAATACAGGGTTTTTGCTTGTCAAATTTAGTATTTTTAGTTATTTTAGCCCGGGTTGTGGCTTTTAAGGGTTCTTTTACGTGCTTTTCCAGGTGTTATCACCAATTTAAAGGTTTTGAGTGATGCTGAGTGGCATCTTTATAAATTTATAAGCTTCTCGTAGAAATTAACAGGTGGTTTCTATAATTGTAACGGTCACTGCAAAAACAGTGATTAGAAATTAAACACCTTTCTAAACACTATTTTGCACCACGTTTCTAAACATTGTAAAATATCTATTTAATATCTAAACACATTATATCTAAACATGATTAAATTATAACAATTTTTAGGCATTTGACATTTGGTTGTTTAGACATTTGAAACCAAGCATTTAGAGATTTGACATGTTTAATACCTAAACACTAATTGGCACCACGTTTCTAAACACTGTTTTTGCAGTGTTTGCGATATAATTGCTACGTGTCCTCTTGGTAAAATACGACTTACTAAACTAAACTAAATGCAAACAGTAACTCATTCTTTTCTTTTCAAATGTAAAATAGCAGTGTATTACCACCAAAAGGTACAAAATACACTTCCACAATTCTATGCCCTTTTTAATTTTATTTTTTGTGAAAAGGCCTAAAATTGCAGAAACTTTAAAATCTGAATATCTCAGTAACTGAAGAAGAAATAAATTAAAAAAGCATTAAAAGTTTTATGTTCCAATTATAATAAATTTATATAAAATCTCAATTTTGATTGCTCATGGACTTTAAGCTCGTCATATTTTATTATCTATGTTAAGAGTAGTATAGACAACCAAATCAATTACCTGAATATACCGAGAAAAAATTAACTTCGAAAACTTTAATTAGAAACATTGTTCAATACGTCCTACAACACATCGCTTTACTTAAGAGTTAAACAACACATCCGATATGGAATAATCACACCCACACGACAATAAAGTGAAGTTATAAACTTTCGTGGAAACAGGAGGTTCTTGCAAATTGACCAACGGCAACTTGCACAGCTAGTCGTTTCGCAAAAATAAAGGAAATCTACCAAAAAGACGTGGCAACGTAAAAACCCACCAAGTTTTAAAAAAAAAAAGAGTACGGGCCCTAAAGTTAATAAATGGTAAGAGAGCACAAGTATACTCAAAGTGCGTCTGCCCCATTGACAAACTTGGTCCCACTTCTTCTGCAATGCAAAAAGAAAATGCATGCCCATTTTCCCACCATCAACCTCCATAAAGCCTAAACATAAATTTATATCGAGTCACAAAAGAGATCATCTTCATGTTAGGCAACCAGAGCAGCGGAACCTTCCTATGGTGTTAGACTGTTCTTCCTACCATACTATCTCACAGAAAGACTGGTACAAAAAAACTACCCAGAAACATACTTGAACTCTCCACAGAAATCATAACCAACATGCCTTCTAGAATAGTTGACTGTAAATCCGTCGGAACAAGGGTAGACGGGAAATGAATTGCGCAAGGTTGCCGGCGGGGTGGTGGGGGGGATGATGGATGAAAGATGTTACACAACGTTACAATGTTATTCCGTATATTGAATTACATGGTCCGACGGATCTGCACTCTGAGTCATTGAATTAAAACCAACAGCAAGAAAAACAAACGAAAAAACTAAGCAATATAAACTTGAAAAGTATTCAAGTCAGAACAAAGTACGCGCTTTTGACATAAGAAATGGAAACTTATTCCAAACTCCAACTGCCAATATCTCCGTAAAAAAGGACAAATGCAGTGGATTGATTTAATCAAAAATTTTAGACAGAACATCCCATCATAACTAATTAGTTGCCTACCACATAACCACTAGTGTTTGTGTTGATAAAATATATGGTTTAAATAAGCTTGGGGGCCACCCTGATTTTACTTAAATGTGATCTGGTTTTTGGCTGAAATTTTTGAGGGCAAAACATTATAGCCATGTAGATTTGGCGAAGAGCTCAACAATAAGTTAATATGGCATCTTCCACATTACGAAATATTAATCTGAAAATTACTTTTATAATAATGTATAAGTAATAGAGCGTTCATGGAGGACATTTTGAATTTGTAGGTTACGGATTAAAAAAAAATCGATTTTTTTCCTTTGACAAGGCCAAGATCGGTGCCCCCCCTTGTATATTAAAAGGAGGGAATTCTGTGTTTTTGTGCAAATTTTACGACGGAAATATGCATTTTAGCCCAAAATTGAATTTTGGCGCAACATTTGTTTTTAAAGTTCAAATATCAGGGTGGTCCCAAAGCTTATTTTAAACATATAGTTTATGCAACACTAAAAAACTAGTGCGGCTATGTGGTAGGAAACTTGATTAGTTAGGCGGGGATTGGTACCTGTCTATTTGGTCTGATTGATGATGGTTCCTTTAATGAAAAATCATCAACGTTCTGAAAAAAAATCGGGATAGAAGAAATGGGACAAGTTTGCCATTGGGCAGACGCACTTGAGTATGCTCTCTTTACATTATTAAACTTATATGGCTCGTATTTTTAAATTGGTGGGTTTTTCCGTGCCAAAGTCTTTTGGTAAGATTATATAACAGAAACAAACTTCCCTGTGTTTGACGCGTGTTTGACAAGTAAAACCACTAGGTAGGAGTATCGTTAATACAATAGCTCAGCATTATTTCAACCCAGCATATATGTTGGTACATGTTATAGCAAGATATGAATTACGAAAACGGAAACGACGAGTTACGAAATGCTTTCAAACGTCATTTATAACGATTTTTAGTGGCAAATGTGAAAACTTAAAAAAACGGTCTATAGACTACAGCCTTTATATGAAATTAATATTGACAACATTTGGTACATGATTTCTATTTATCCTCAGGATGTGCCTTTATGATAACATTGAACTAATTGACTTCATAGAAAGAAAATGATGTTTAACGAGATTCTTTTGTTCAGGCATCACTAATGTACCCATCCACTTATACTAGCATAAACCACTGTAGAGCATTATTTTCGAGTGGTTTTTCTTGTTTTTCGCGTGAAAATTTATATTCGCGAATGCACGCATACGTGACAATTGAATATGCATGCGTGCATTATGACCCGCTTTGAATATGCATGCGTGCATTATCGGGCCTGCATTATCAAGCGTGCTTTATTAAACAATAGAATTTCTAATGCACGCAGCACGCAGGCATCGACTTCCCCCCTAAAGTGAAAGCGCTTGAACAGTTCACTTTGCCCTGGTACGCAATTTAAAAACAAAGGCCAGAACGTCATTTTCACAACCTTCCCAGGATATGTGGCTTTACCGAAATGGGAAAGAATCAAATACACTCTCACTCCAGAGTCCATACTTTAAAAGAGAAATCCTTATTTCTATGGTGTTAAAACAAACTATAACGACAGTTACAGGGGAAGGACCAGTGTTAGATATAGATTTGAGCCTTTTGAAGGTTGCCGAGCTCTTTTGGAGCTCTATGGGGAAAATGCTAAATCGGCATTATTTGTCCCAATTTGCCTGACGATTCCTCCAAAACCGCGTGACGGAATTCCTTCATTTTTGCCATACGGCTAGAAAGGACATCTTTTTAAGCAATTTTAATTTTTCTACGAACTTCTAGTTCGTAGAAAAAATTTGGAGAACAATGCATTTTCAAATTCCCTAGAACATTATTATACAAATTTAGTATCATTCTAATGTATTTGGGGTCCTACACGCATTATCGGACTCCACGAGGACGAGCACGTAACATCTACAAACGTACAGAGAATACTGACGCTCATTGCACCCATAAAAACGTATACCCGAAGTATGGCAGGAGCGGACTATGTGGAAAGCACATTTTGCGCAGATCTTTTCAAGAGCTGATTTGTCATAATAGGAATGCATGTTTTTGTGAAGTTAACATATAGGAATTGCTTTATGGGTATGACTTTTGCAGCAAACAATTTTCGCCCAGTTATGACAGTGAAAAATGTCCGTGTTATGATCCTTAAACCACACTATTTATTGGCTATTTAAGAGTGTTCATTTTCCGAATTGCCGTTACGTGTGAACTCACAGTGATGCAAAAAAATCAGTGCTACCCCAGCGCCAGAAGGTCCTACATTTATGTGTTTTAAAATCTGTGGTGTTAATAATCCCGATTTGACCTATAGAAATAGATGCGATACACCCAGAACTTAGTGAATAGTTATTAGCGTATAACCTTCCAGGTTATGTGGCTTTACGAACGAAGAATGAGTTATTTTTATACTCACTACAGAGTCTAACCTTAAAATATAAATCTTATTTCTATGGTGTTAAAAAAACAAGCAACTATAACGGCAGTAGGTCCTACCATTGTCTATTTTAAAATATGCGGTGTTAATAACCCCGATTTGACCTTTACAAGTAGATGCAATACATCAAGAACTTAATGAATAATTATCAGGATGTAAATCAACTGCGCTTATTCATCCAAATCGGATTGGTGAAGTAAGTATTGACTAATGCGTAATTGCTACGTTCCATTGTAATCATGGCAATTATGTCAAAAGCTAACCTATTATTGAGCTGGTATCTCATCGAAATTCAATCAATACTACATTGTATAACTTTTTCACACCTTCTTTCCCAATGCTTGCTGCTTTATGTTAGTCAACCCAGTGTTGTGGAAAGTTCGTAGAACTACGATATTTCTAGTTCTAAATTTTTAAAATATATCAGAAAAAGAGTTATTTATATTGTATTTATGTTTGATGGTGTATAAAATAATGCTCATGTGGTTTATGACAGATAAGGCATGAGTGGAGTGCATTCGGGGATATAATTGCATGGTTGGACGCATTAATAAAGTAATATATGGATAAGCGGGGCCACTGTGAGCACTCGCGCTAAAGCGCTCGTGCTCACAGTGGCCCCGCTAATGCATATGTTAATTTATTAATGCGTCCAACCATGCAATTATATCCCCGAATGCACTCCACTCATGCCTTATCCTTTACATATACAATAATTCGCGTCTTATAACGAGCTTACTATGTGGCGCAGCGGTCTAAGCGATAAACGTTATTGATTTTACTTTTGGATAGTCTGTTGTTGTCAGTTCGAGTCCGCCTGTGGCCCACCACTTTCGGCATATTAAAATTATGCTAGTATTCAATTCTGGTGATCATTCTATTTAATTTTGGGTATGTAGGCTAAGGTCACCCTGATCATTAAAACGGAATGAAAGTCTACGTAATTGTTAGTATTCAGTTATTGTCAGGAAAGATGAAGGTTGTCAGTTCGATTTTACATTGAAATGAATATTCATAATAATAAATATGTTGTCTTTGAAGCATTTCGTAAAAAAGTTTATCTAAAAAGTACTACTTTAAATTGGATGAAAAATAAAACAACAATTATTAAAATAATCCGGTGATTTTTACCAATTTCAACCGAAAAAGTAATATCACAGGGGAAACTTCTGCCGTCTATTGTTTGAGAAGCTGCTTCATTTTTTCCATACGAGAGACAAACTAGTTAAAAATTTATCAAGGAAAATGAGCATTATAATGCTCCTAGACAAAGTATTAGCAGCCATACAAACATACAAATCTACAATGTAATTCATTGCATTGTCAGATCTCCTACATGAAAACTATCGATTCATAAATACAACACGTATATTTCTTGGACATGTATTCTGTTTACAAATAAGTATATTACGAATTCTATTACCTCTGCTGCCCATTATTGAAAATGCTGCATTCTGATTGGTCAGTTTACGGCCCATTATTCTGCAATAATGGGTCGCGAATGCATTTTCTCATTATATCAGGCTGTTTTCGGTAATAGAATAGAAATAAAGGGTTTGCAATATTATTTATGGGCTCATAATGTATCCTCGGCCGGAAAAAAATAAAATAATGGACTCGGCTGCGCCTCGTCCATTATTTATTTTTTCCCGACCTCGGACACATTATTCGCCCATAAAGGATACTGCATCACCCTTTATTTCTTAATTTTATGTTCTCTAACAAAAAGATGTCCTCTGGCTAGATCCGGTTGCGTACACTCCCGTAAGATTTTGCACGTATTTCATATAAATTGAATTCGAATTTTTATGTCAATAGGCCAATTATGGTGTTGTAAAATCCATTCATTGTATCGGTTAGTAAATGTTCAGACATGAATGTTCATATTTTGCAGAGATTCCACTTTTCATGAATAAACCATGAATTCAGCACTTTTGCTTGCCAGATTTAGCATTTTAGCCCTGTTTTGGGGTTTTCACGGTTCTTTTATGCGCTTTTCCAGGGGTTTTCGCCAGTTTAATGGTTTCTGAGTGACGCTAAGTGGCATCTTTTTAATTTATAAGCTTATCGTAGAAATTAACATGCGGTTCCTTAATTGTAGCGGTAAAATATTGGCAATAGAATTGTCGCGTGTCATGTTAGTAAAATACGTCTTACAAAATGCAAAGCAGTAACTCATTCTTTTCTTTTAAAATGTCAAATAGCAGTGTATTATCACAAAAGGGACAAAAATACACTTGCACAATGTTTTATTTTTTGGGGGGGTGTCTAAAATTGTACAGACTTTAAAATCTAAATATCTCAGTAACTGAAGGAGATATAAATGTAAATAAAAACACTAAAAGTTTTATTTTCCAAGTATAATAAATTTATATAAAGTCTCAATGTTGATTGCTATTCGATGTTCACAAAAATAAAGGAAATCTACCAAAAAGACGTTGACAGCGTAAAAAGCCCAGTGAGCCATATAAAGTTAATAAATGTTAAGAGAGCACCAAGTATACTCAAGTGCGTCTGTCCCCTTGGCAAACTTGGTACCATTTCTCCTGCAATGCAAAAGAAAATGCCCGTTTTCCACCATCAACCTCCATACAGCCCAAATATAATTTATAGTTTTCATGCTAGAGGTGCTGATGCAGTAATGCCGAGTTCAAAACAACTCCTCTTCATGTGAGGCAACCAGAGCAGCGGGACCTTCCTATGGTCTTTAGTACTCTTCTTCCTGGAGGGTATCTCACAGAAAGACTGGTACAAAAACCTACCAAGAAACATACGCGAGTTGAACTCTATCACAGAAGTCATAACCAACATACCTTCTAGAACAATCGACTGCAGATCCGTCTGAACACAAATTTTCATTGGGAAGACAATTGCGCCGCCTGGATGATGTTACAATGAGATTGGGCTTTATTCCGTTTTGAATACATCTCCAACAATAACAAATCAAGCAAGAAAACAAACGAAACTAAGCAATATCAACTTGAAAAGTATACACGTCAGAATTAACAAGACGCCCTTTACACGAGAAATAGGAATACTAATTTAAAACTCAACTGCCAATAAAAAATTAATGCAGTTGGATTTATTTAAATCAACATTTTGGTCTAATGATGGTGGTTCCTTTAAAGAAATATCAAGAACGTTCCCAATATAGGAATTCGAAATGGAAGAAATGGGACCAAGTTTGCCAATGGGGCAGACGCACTTGAGTATACTTGGTGCTCTCTTAACATTTATTAACTTTATATGGCTCGTACTCTTTTAAAACTTGGTGGCTTTTTTCGTTGCCAACGTGTTTTTGGTAGATTTCCTTTATTTTGGTGATATCGATAACGAGTGTAATTTTCGAGTGCCAGCACAACTTGTTTGTGAGTGTATGGTCCACCAATACATGCATTGTGGATGTACTTTACTTATTCTAAAATACTCGATAAATATAGCACAGAAAAATTCAAACTATGATATCTACACATTGAATTCTCTTTGGAATTAATACAAATAAATAGTGGAATTTTGAATTAGGTACACTCCACAAAATGTTGAGTAAAAAAAGTCACAGCTCTTAATGTTGACTAAAATCTTAGTCAAAGTTGAGTAAACCTTACACAAAGCTGAGTATATTTTACCCAACAATGCTAAGATTAGTCAACATGAGTACGGTTACTCAACTTTAGAGCTGTGACATTTTTACTCCACAGGAGTAAAATCATTTTACATTGTATTATTAATACTTACAACTCACAGAAGCTAGAAAGCCTGCTTGATTGCTGCTAACACTGTATCACTATTTTCCGACATTACTAAAGCGAACTCATCATTTCAATCCTTCAAATAGGCCAATCCGGAGGGAACCTTAAACACCTCGCTGTCAACCGAATGAAAGGTATTGCTAAATTTCACCCGATGGAACAGTAAAGTTATTGTTCTGGAAAATATCCAGCTGTGACAGTGCCAAATATTCCACTTTCAAAAGAGGAGTCGTTGCGATCCATCATATGGGATTAGAACCGGGGGTTCAAGTCAGCTAACAGTTCCAAAACATAGTTTAAAGCAATATATTTCAATTATAAATCTGCTTGTTTTCGCGTGCGAACTCCACTTATAAGTATTGTTTTCGAAATGAAAGCGCGGGGGAGGTTATGTATTATTCCCCATGGCATAATTCAACGTCACGCTCCTTGTCTTAATTCAAGAATTATAGGTAAATTAGGAGGGTAAAAAGTAGTCAAATTCTAAAATATTCCGATTGTTTTATAATAACGCTTTTTGCATATCACAATGACTGAAATGGCATAAGCTGCCATATCTACGATTTATGATTGCTTAACTAGATGGTAATAAAGATTCAAGTTTATGCTTTATCCCATTATAGTTTATCCCATTATTTTCAAAAGTGGGTCATATTGCTGGTCTCGTACCCCCTTTCATCTACATACAACTGCAGACAACGGGAATGGCACAACAACAACACATGCGTCGACCTTTAAAAGCAAAGGAAGAACAGAAACACATGTTAAGGGTTCATCAACCAAACAACCGTTGGCGGCTTTTATAATTCGGAAGATTCGCCAATCAAATTTGAGAGTTCTCGACATTGGACATGTCTTTATCTGAGATTTGATGCGATATATACACTCCGGGGGCACTCCCATCTTGGAAGTGACGCGTATGTAAGGCTGTTAAGACCCCCTTTTTCACCATCGTTGTCACCCAAGGACCCCATTTGTTTTTTAACACTTCACCCAAAGACCCCACATTTTGTGAACATTTTACCACAGTCACCAAAAGACCCCTATTTTGGGATAAAACTTTGAAAATTTTCACCCAAAGACCTCTATTTTTTAGAAAATTTTACAATTTTAGGGGATAATTTTGCAAATTGTCACTCGAAACAACCTCTACTTTGTGGGCAAATTGGCTTTCTCTCACCCAAAGAACCATTTTGTTCAGTCCTCTGTCACCGAATGCCCCTGGGTTGGAAGCGCGAGCCTTACACCCATATCCATTTCATAAGAGAGTGCCCCCCCCCCCCGATACAAGTGGAAGGACCACACTACGAAAGCTTTTAAAGAAATATGGATACATATTCAAGAAACATGATGGTGATATGCAACATTGGCGTAAAAACAAAAATGTGTCATTTTCAGGAAATTTCGAAGGATGATCTTTATAAATCTCAAAAGAATTCCCAAACCCGTATCACCAAAATACAGAATTGACGACCTTTTCCCAAACATATGGACACACAATTATTCGACTTTCTCCATACCCCCAGATCTCAACCCAACAGAGCGTATGGACTCAAATTAATACGTTGCCAAAAACAACAAAGACATTGAGTTTTCTAGAACAGATACCAACAGATGATCAGTTCCAATACCACATTTTGCAGAAGCCAGCAGGCCTTGACACTTTTTAGGTACACTTGGATACATATAGAAAATAATTATATACCCCTTATTCAAAGACCTTAAAATTTTGTTATCACTTGTTTATTAATTATCTAGTAACCTCCTGGTACTAATTTTATTAAAATGTCTTTGGAAAATTGGCTTTTCTGTGGCTGGGTCCATTGAGCCCCTTACCCAAACAACGAGAGTACGGAGCATGGTATCAAAATGAAAAATGCAGGAAGAAAAGAGCCTCAGAACCATTACCTTCCCCTTCTCCATGAAAGCACCCACGAGTTCCAGAATAGGCAGAATAAAATAACGTTTCTGAAAAGGTATTCATGTACATTTTTTTTTTTTTTTTTTTTTTTTTTTTTTTTTTTTTTTTTTTTTTTTTTTTTTTTTTTTTTTTTTTTTTTTTTTTTTTTTTTTTTTTTTTTTTTTTTTTTTTTTTTTTTAATGTACTCATCTTATTCAGGACTTTGAAGAAAAGGTTATGTCTTCTATATTGAGTCGAGATTGGTGGCCGTTGTTTGATTTCCAAAGATGAAAAACAACTCCAGATTATCTTCCAAGCTACCAAAAACCGATTAAGACTATGAAAAAGGAGCTTAGCCAGCTTGCACTCGTTTCCAGCTACACCAGCGGCATAATGCTGTGTTAGAACAATGCCCTAACGTTAATCTCTAAACATAGGCTCCTTTTGCTGTTGTCGTTAACTTCCCTTATATTTGAATATTTTATTTTTTCATTGTTAATTATAATTCTTGTTCTGATGATTCTTGTATTTTAACGTTTTTATGTATTTTGCATGTTTGGCCTGCTTCTGTATGGATTTCCAAACAATGTCCTGGGATATGTGTACTTCTTTATAGTTTTTAATCAGGGCCGTACGCAGGATTTTTTTACGGGGGGTGCGGGTCTTCGAAAAAGTGGACCTTTTTGGAAAAATGGACCTAACCCCCCTAAAATGGTCCTTTTTTGGACGTTTTGAACATCTCATCACCAAAGTGTGGACTTTTTCGTCATATTTTCTCTAAATTTTGGACCTTTTTATAAAAAAAAAATCGGCAAAAAGTTGACCTTTTTCCCCTTTTGTGGAATTTGGGGGGTGCGACCGCACCCCCTTTTTTTTTTTTTTTTTTTTCACCCCCCCCCCCCTGCGTACGGGCCTGTTTTTAATGCATAAAGGATGCATTTAAAGTATCTTATGACTATATATTATTTGAATTGGGAACTTGAAATGCCTGAAACTTACTTATTCATAGAACAACATGTCTGAGAACTGCCTTTTTTCAGGAATTTCAGTTTGAAATATACGACCGGAGTAAAAGGAGATATAGTCCGTGTGGAGCCTTAGTCCGGGTTCCATAGGAATAAAGCGTGAAACTAATGTTGCGTGAAGCGTATATTGAGTGCACTATTCTTCACCGGTGCGGGTGGACTATGAGTCCGGGGGACTTTATCTCCTGCCAAACCGGTGTGGTAGGAGCTATGTTCCCGGACTCATAGTCCACCTACAACGGTGAAGAATAGGGCACTCGATTCAGTTAACTCTTCACGCAACATTAGTGTCACGCTTTATTCCTTTCAATCTATGGAGCCCGAACTATGGCTCCACGCGGACCATATCTCCTTTTACACCCTCTATATCATATAGCAAACTCATAAAAACATCTTCGGTGAATTTATCGCTTTATTAATAGGCACTTGGAGATATATATGTACCTCGTATTGTATTATTCACTGTAATTAAATTAGTACATTAATAGTTTTTTCCTGAAGGTACAATTCAATTCAAATAAGCCCCTTTGTTCAAAGCATTGCAAAAAATATTGACAAAGAAAAAATAAAGCCGGATAGTGTGAGTTGGCATAATCGAACTATCCGGTGATTTCGAAGGAAATCTTCATTGTATAATGAGGACCCCCAGATCATGCTTATATGCCTGGAAGGCCATTACAGCCATAGAAGACAAAGGATTACAAGGTCTAGACAGAGGAACCAAAGCAAGTAATGCCATGTGGATGCCTAGTTAAGGTGCCAGGTGCCTTGAGACATGGTTTGTGGACTGTTCTTACTTGAGGAACGATATGTAAGTATAGATCTCCATAATAAGTAAGTAAAAACTTTACTGAAATAGTAAAATTTTCACCTAAAGTAAGATTTGATAATTATTTAACCTTAAGTATAGAACTTCCTAATAATTCGATAACAAAAATAGTATTATGGGTAAAAATTGTAATTAAAATGCGACTTTTCAGTGATTGCTAAATCAGAAAATCGACAAAAAATATCCTAAATTGTATGTGAGGTAAGTATAGGTGTGTGTGGGGGGGGGTGTGTGTGTGGGTGTGTGGGTGTGTGTGTGTGTGGGTGGTGTGTGTGTGTGGTGTGTTGTGTGTAAACCACATGGCAGCTCAATGGGTAGTTGAAGCTCCGAGTTTCCCAGACCTTGAAAGACTTCTATGGCTGCTTTCTTTCCACAACAATGAACAATGCTCTTGAGACCTTGCCGAAGCCAGGTATGCACCTTCCATCCCATTACCTGCGCGGACCTTAATTTTGGAGGGGAAATTTAAATTTTGTCGTCCGACCCTGCCTTTATTTTGCAAAAGGCGATAAAGGAGAATTATATTTACCGGTTGTTATGATACTTGGTAGTGTGTGTACGTACGTGGTGCAAGAGTGCCTTAAGAAATCGTAATTGATATAACTTCTACGGTCGACAACATCGTATGTCTCACCTATCCATCAGAAAACGTGTATCAGCACTATCACCAGGTCACCATGTAGAATTTATACTTCAAACAAACCGAATCTACTTAGAAATTATGCAATATTAACTATTTTACCCTTAACTGGTACAAGAGCATTGAACTTTCATATGCATTATGCGAGTCACTGTTCGTGTGGAACTGCACTTTCTACAATGTACAGACCACACATGCCAGTTCATAACCTGAGATGTACGGGCGGCAGGGTAAATTTCCAGTGCCACATCGGCCCTCGACAGGATACAACAGAGCGCAGTCTTCACTCGCAGAGTTGGAGTCGGAGCGAGCCTCTGCATTCTCGTCAATACATATGTATTCCTTAGAACCCTCGTGGGCGTAATGTGCTGTCATCAAATAGCCCTGGTATTCCTCCGTCCAGTCAGTAGGGCAACTAGTTTTAGCGGGAATCATTAGCACAGTTCCGCCGACGTGCCACCCTACAAACTGCACATGGAACGTCATGGTCATGTAGGGCATCAAGGGGCAAGAAACCGCGCGTTTCATACTCAGCTGAATAGATGACGGCCGCTTGTTCTCCAGGTCTCACCTGCAGATATTCTGGATCGTAAGGGAGGCAAAGGAAATTTGATCCACCTCCTTTATGATTATAGTACTCGCCTGCTGCAAGACCTGAAATACAATTTTATGAAGCAAAAAGCAAAGTGTGAAATATGCGAAATGTTAAGCCCAACGATGTAAATTATGCTGATGAAATTATATAAAATAGAAGTATTGGGGTAACACGTTCTAGTTGGCCAAAAATATGGTGAACCAAAAACTTAGATAATGACAATATTACATTTTGTAGCATGCACTCTATCAAATGTTATTTATTTGATCGCCCTGCGATATTTAGTATAATTTACTTATAAATTAACTACACGAGAATGGATGCATCAATTTTTATGATCCTTTCAATATTAATTATAATAAATCAGCATACAACTGAAATCCTTAATTATTTGGTATGAAAGTATTAGTTTTATTTCGATTTTGGTGCATTTAAAACAAATTGAAATGTATGTTGTACATTGGTTAGGATCAAAGGTACATTTCTAATGTCATTTCGATTTGAAGGCTGTAAAGTATTTTTGAAGATGTTCACGTTTTTGGCTGTCATATTGATTGACGTCATGTTACAAATTTAAAAGTATCAGAAATACATTTATTGTGTCTAACCTAAGTACTTCACGTCTATTTTATCGCAGGTATTTGCTGTCAACTAATATGAAATATATAAACTAATATGGTGCAAAGCTGTCAAAATACCATAGGAATTACATTTTTCACATATATTGCACTCAATTTATAATTTGACCCATTTTTATTTACCGGGATTACCTGGTATCACTTGGTTATGATCATAGGTACATTTCTAATTGTTTCATTGACACAATAATTTATACTTGAATGTAATATTTAGAAATTTGTGTCAAGTATTTTTTGAAGATATTCACGTTTTTGGCTGCCATATTGATTTACGTCATGTTACAACTTTAAAAATTTCATAAATACATTTATTGTGTCTAACAACATAATCTAAGTACTTCATGTTTATTTTTTATCGCAGGTATTTGCTGGTATAGGGCATAATAAAATTATTAGATTTGGCTTCCATTTTGAATTTGGAGTATGATTCATGTTACAAGTGCCATACACTTGTTCATTGGGTCCTATATAGTATATCTAGTAACTCCATAGTTTGATAATATATGGTTGAATAGATAATTATAATTTATGGCGATGCCATCTTGAATTTCTCAAAATGCTCAAGGATGCCCAGGTGGCACGCGGCAGATTCTTATTCTACACACCCTAATCTATCATTTTTAGCAAAAAATTGTGTCCATACTCAACTTTACGGTCAGGCCATAACTTGGACCATATCTCTCCGACTAAGATTTTTTTTTCAAGATTCAATTTATTCAGCATAACATATCGTACGTGACAGAAATTAAAAATACAGTATATTATATAATAATACATAAAGTATCAATTGTAAACTGTACTAAGCTGAATAAGTGAAAGATATGATATGCTAGGACCAGTAATAGACAACCCAATTGGGCTTATAATTATTACTGGCCCTGTAAACCGTACAAATAAAATATACACAATTTTAAAAATTAGATATAAGGTATTACATAGGTAAATATACATAGCAGAAAAAAATAAATCTCAGGTAAACAAACATTTTAACGGAAAACATGATACAGGAATCTCTGAGCATATGAGATTGGGTAAATTTACCCAGAATGACTTTGAATGAACCATTAAGGGCCTAATTAGCGCTGTACTAAAGATGGAACCTTGTTAGGCAAGTATAGACTTTTTCTAATCCTATTAAGGTGACAAACTGTTAATGCTACATTAAAACACAATTTGATCCGATTTCAAATTTCTCTGTAGTAAGCAGTCTGAAAAGTTTGAACCCCATAATTTGTCAAAAGTCTAGAAAAATCAACAATGGGGAACATGTTAAAATAAGGAGGGGAAAACTTTGTACAGGGGTCAAAAGAGTAAAATAGGTTCTAATGGTTTGAAACCCCCCCCACCCCATACCCAACTTATTAATCTGTCATGAGGGAACATTTAAAAAGGTTAGAGTTTGCCATACTACGTCATTATTTAGGTTATGGGCTCATAACAGTTATCGGGGGTAATCCTTTCAGAGTGCCTCCAATTTGACGAAACTAGTCTCAATTGTTTGTATGGTCATACCTATAACAGAAAATGCATATTTTCTCGGCATTTGACATGTTAGTATATATGTAAACTTAGATGGTAAGCCTTAAAGGAGAAACGTATAACAAACACAATATTATACACTATCGGACCAGTTCTGAAAATGTCACCCCAGGATGATGACTTGAAACCTTTATTGCCCTATCACTTATTATAACTATAACCCGGGAACTAGCAAACATTTGTAACTCATTAGCATGGCCAAATGTTGATATAGATTTCAATAGAAGTATCTACTTTATATTTTCCCTGTACCAAACCTTGCCCCCCTGCCAAATACATGTCTCTGCAGTTACACTCTAGACTTTTGATATGTGATTCTCAAACAACATCAAAATCGTTTCGGTTGCCAATTATTTTGAGGTCACAAATCCTTGTAATAGACATGTGCATCGGCGAAGAAAGTGAATTTTGCCATAAATGGCACCCGAAATGGCAGGCAGTAGGACCCACAAGGTCAAATGCCTCTTGAATTTGCCTTTAGAGGAGGGACTCGAGATAAAAACTTACAGTGTGGATTGGCTTTGCTGGAAACGGTGGTCCTATTGGCCCATCTTTTTTCATCGGAAAGTCGATTGAGACGTCTATCTTGCAATGCTTAATGACCAAGTGTTTGTGAGATTCCGACGCAAGTAAAAGGGACAATTTCGGACTTTCTCATAGATACACGTTTACAACAGTTATTTGGAAAACAGAGTGGGAGCCTTTAAATAATGAGGTAGAATGCAGGGCCAGTACGCAGGATTTTTGTGGGGTGGGGGGTGCGGGACTTCGAAAAAGTGGACCTTTTTTCGAAACAAAGTGGACCTTTCTGCTAAAAGTGAACCTAACCCATAAAATCAACAAAAAGTGAACTTTCTGCAAAATTCTCAAATTTTTTCCTTTTATCAAAAAAATCAGCAAAAAGTGGACCGTGTACCCTTTGTGGGATTTGGGGGATGGGGGGGTGCGGCCGCCACCCCCCCCCCCCCCCCCGCGTACGGTCCGGCATAAAGGTGTTCTTTTGGTTAATTCATATGTAGCTGTTACTGGCGTTCTCGGACACTTTGTTGAAAGCGTTGGAATACAACGTGGTCGTAAAAACTGTGTTTGATTTAATGTCACCTGTCGTGGTAAAAGAAGTCGAGGTGTGCCGATCTATCAGGATACATAAATTAGTATTATAATTTACCTTCGTATACCAAATCCGCAGTTGTAGGACATGTTCTTCGACCCCAACGAACGTAGTATTTCCAACTACACCAGGATTTGGGATATCCTGTCCAGGACTACCTGTTTCGCCTTGGTCACCTTTTTGACCTATGACTCCTGGATCACCTTTTTCACCGCGTAGGCCATCTAAAAAGTCAATACGATTATTAAATGTACAGAGTAGTATTAATATATCAGGCTTGCGTTTTATGAGAGTATACTTTGAACAAATAGTATATGTGTGGGATATCCTGTTCAAAACATTTGATGTTAGTGTTAGGCTCAGCAAAAATCAATACCCTGAATACATAAACCAAGGCCTAAACCAACCTGAGCATACCGGCTGTATACATTCCTAAGACCTAAGACCCAAAATCTAAGATGCCAAACCTAAGACGCTCAACCTAAGAACTTAAAACTAAGAGCCTAAATCCAAGACCCTAAAACTTAGACCCTATCTCAAATTACACTAATACACTTTGGCATGCCACCAAAAAGTTAGTGTCTTAATTTGGTAGTTGAGTAAAGGTCAAACTATAAAACTAAGACCATGTCTCAAATTCCACTAATATACATTTTGGCGCCAAAAAGTTAGGGTCTTAGTTTTGTAGTTGAATAAGACTCTAATAACAAAACTAAGACCCTGTTTCAAATTCCACTAATATACATTTTGGCGCAAAAACAGTTAGGGGCTTAATTTTGTAGTAGCGTTAGGATCTAACAACAAAACTAAGACAATGTCTCAAATTCCAAGAAATACTGATTTATCGCGCCAAAAAGGCTAGAGTCTTAGTTGTGTAGTTGAGTAAGGGTCTAACTACAAAACTGAGACTCTCTTTCAAATTCCACTAATATACATTTTGGCGCCAAACAGTTATGGTCTGAGTTTTGTAGATGAATCAGGTCTAACTACAAAACTAAAATGATAGATCCTAACTGTTTTGGCGCCAAATCAATATCGATATCTCTTGGAATTTGAGACAGGGTATTATATACTTTTGTAGTTATACCCTTACTCTACTCTGATTGTAAATGTATTTAGACTAAGACATGTGTTTTAGAACAGACTTTACCGAATCTAAATACCGGGTGTCTCCAAAAAAAAAGAGATCCATAAACAAAAGTATAAGCTTAGAGAATGTGCAATGTCTAAAGGCGACTAAAACAGTAACAAATTTTCAATCGGCCATTACTCGGTCAAAAAGTGTGTCTTTTTGGAAAAAATTTTCGGTGTCGGAAACCTAACGAAATGCACGTTTCAGATGTGTATTAATTTGTTTGGTTTTCTTTTTTCACTTCATTAAATAGCGTTTTCAGGGTTTTCTTTTTTGAAATACCCGGTATTATATCATCAGAATGTCTACTATGCCTTTATATTTTATACAGACGGTTCTAATCTAAAATCCGAAAAGGTTTTGATTTATATATTATATTGGTTCTACAGATTGGTCTTTATTCATAGTACATTTCATATTGAGTGAGAGTTCTTGCATATTTTCATGAGGATGTCTAATTGATGTGAAGGTTCAATCCTTGGTGATGTGGAGACTAGGCCTTTGTTGTCATTACAAAATATATTGTGGCCATGGTAGAAAGATGTTGCACAGAATCGGCTTTCTGGAAACTGCTGAATTAAGTTCTTACAAAATGGTCTGTTAAAGATAAAAGACTAATATGCTATATGCTTTGCGCTCATAATCCGCTTTGCGCTAATTTCTATAAGGTTGGACGGTCAAATAAAACCTTCATTGTGCTACTAAAAAGATTGCATTATTTCTCCTATGCTGTGATAAGTAATAATATTTTGCAGTGTCAAAGGTAACTTGTGTTCAAATAAGAATGTTTAATTAATTTGTGATGCCTTCATCCTGATACTTGAATTGAAACACCTGGTTGAATCTTTGAACTTGAAGTAGAACATAAACTACAAACAATCTTCATACAAGCTTTATTACGGTGCATTGATATGCGTACCATCGATTTTTCTACCTGTAGCCATCCTCTTACCTCTCACGGCAAATGGACAGACCTGAAACTGTTAATGGGGTCTCACCTTGGCCATCTGATCCATCTCTTCCGTCTCGTCCATCTCGCCCGTCTCTTCCTCGAAATATAGTGCCATCGACAACAGATAGGCAAGCACCTGTACATTGTAGTAAAAGCATGTTTTTAAACAAATAATGGATGTTTGTTTCCACTTTATAAGTGAGCGCTAAGCGAGCTCTTACCCACTAACGTGATAACTGAACAATTGTAATCCAAGCAACAAATTTCCTGTGACCTCCACGAGCTGTGTGAACACAGCTTGTAGTATCATTCGCGTGTTGTTCTTCTCTCCAGTAATGCCCATAATACCACTACGAACATACTATAACCCACGCTATTTTAGAAGCCATATTGAAAATTTTCAAAAAGCATCGTAGCTTATCTTTGCAACGCTAAATCTGCTGAACAAACCACGTGCCGAACGATATTCTTGGATGTATAAGGATCATTTTTACAACCGAGGGTCGCCTAGCGAAATCAACGAGAAAGTGTATTTCCATGCTGTGTAATTATGTAGTGATATTTACCCGTAGCTAGCTACCGTCCGCCGCGCCAGTAAGCTCGTCGAATCAACACAGTTTGTGGTGCACCGGAATTGATAGGCGAGGTTTCCATTTCAATCAAACAATCAACCAACAAATCAATGAACCAACCAACCAACCGATGGTCGTCGGTTCTGTAGCCTTTTATTTATCTGTCTCTATGACGTTAATTGATTTAGTGATTTAGTGTTGTGCACCATTAGCGCTCGCTCCTCAAGTCTCGCCTGGTTGTATTACATTATGTACCTGCCTAGGGGCGAGGTGGCCGAGCGGTCTAAGGCGCTGAACCGTCGGCAGGGTAAAAGATCGACCGAGAGGCCCTGGTTCGAGTCCCGCAAAGTCGGGTCTCTTGGTCATACTCAAATAGTTCCTATAAGGTCGGAAATTGCATACTCGCATAAGTTTGATGCGATTATGGAATTTCTCCTCGCTCCCACCCATTGCATAGAATGTGCACGTATATGCAATGGGTGCCCGGCGCCTCCTGGTTCGGAGAGTCATGTAAAGCTTTTGGTCCCGTGTGTCAGAAGTCCAACCTGATCACGTAAAAAGTTGCAGACCTCAGCGATAAAGTAGGGGATCATATCCGGGTCTGTTACCTCTCTAGGTACCAGAGTCCTTCCAACCCGCACTAGCCAGCATGGACGGGTGAGCCTTAATCCAGCATGGCAACATGTTGAGGCTTCGTCTTGTAGGTACTAGGTGGGGTCTAACCTCAGTGACATGGGGAAAATAAATGAGATGAGTAAGCTGGGTGAAAAGACGACTAAATATGACAGGAATAACGCGGGTGCCTACCGTCACTATGCTAACCAGCAGTGCAAGGGTAGAAGTGCACATCAGGTAAACGTGAGAGAGTGCCAAGAGAAACAACACAATCATGGGGGACACCGACATGTAGCGAAAAAAAGTAGTTGTAATCAAATTGTGGTAAAGATTCAGGGAGTACTAGGTGAGTTTGTACCCGTGTATCGTAAGTGGAAATACCCGGTGGTTGTGCCTGCAAAACCGTCGCGCGAAACTGTCGTCTAACATCTGCGGGTAGCAAGGCGAGGGCTGTGCCGATGTTGTATTGGGTACGGGTTGACAATGACAATTTCGACCATACAGGGGTCGTAAACAATTTTCGACACTAATGCGAGCCCGCGGGGATCCCATTTCCCGATCGAGCCAGTGTCGTACGTCATGTGAGTTGGGTTGCCATCCAATACATAATTCTCTCGCAGGCATTTTGCTCCGGAACATTTCGGTCCATTCTCCTCCCTGCATCGAATCGACTACTTGCCAGAAATCTTTCCCCGCTGTTACTAGGCACAGGCGTGTGCCTTATACCTTAACTGCATAGTACCATATTGGGATTCGCCACTTGCGCAATACCGAATGTTTTATAAAGAACGTTAAATCTGATTATAACTACATAATAGAAAACATATGACGGGAAAGACCCAACTCTACGTAACATCAAACCCACTGTATACCCATAAGGGCAATATATGATCACTACGCTCTTGCCGTACATACTCATGTTTGCAACTAGGTATGACGCAGTCAGGTCATAGCCATGGGGCTCGGGGGGTTTCGCGAACGCACACCTTCCCCCCAACAGTTTACCAAAAGGTATAGGATAGGCTTGGACTATATTCATGCATATGGTCAGTGAACTTCCTCGTACCAAGAAATTCTAGAAATGGGCGCCACACAAAACCGGAGACAAAAATAGAAATGCTCTGTAAAAATCCGCAGTTAGAAATCAAATCCTGCCCAAAGGCCTGCCAAACATATTTCCATGCCTTGTATTATATGTCCGGGGCTCCGCAATTTTTTACAAAATTGGTAAATTGTAATATCATAAAAACATGCAGTAGTGTTCTGTTTTATGTAGTTAATCTTACAATTTAGTATAACTATACCTTGCTGATTCCTGTTGTGCCAATGCTCTGTTGCTGTGGTAGTACTACTTTGACTTACCAGGAGCAGTTTCTCAGCCTGACATGTTTGTGGGTTGTGGTTCTCTGCGGCTTCTCCTCTGATTCCAAATATTAAAATACTATTTTTTTAAACAATTCCTCTTTTTGAAAATCTCAAATTTATACGTTATCATTGATTTAACACGTAAACCTGAAATTTTGTTCTCCCTCACTGATTTCAACATACAAAAGTAGTTTGGCATCACCATCAATCTTTGAATTAAATGTCCCAATAGAGCGCACATCACTGCATACATGTGACATAAGTGTAATCATGTGCTTCCGAATAATTGAGGCGATACAATAATGTATACTTATGAAAAGAGAGCCGACTGTGGAACCCCGATGGAGACCGGAGCGCGGTTCCACCGAAATTCCAACTGTAAGCAGTAACATGATTTAGCAAGTATCACTAACCTTTGCCGTAACTTGAAATCAACACAATGTGGTTATTACATGAATACCATAGACCTGTACTCATGATATTATTAATATGGCACGTTCCACGGTTCCACGTAATCAAATCATGGCGAGTTTAATGCGCTGTGTATCGAGTTTTTTCTCGCCATAATGTCGAGTGTGCAGCGTTATATGTTTGCAGAAAAAAATCATGTGATTTGCTCATGTGAGAAAAAAATCATGTCCTAGTTGTTGCACATGTTGAAAAAAAATCATGTCCAGATTTTTTTAACTCGGCATGATTATTCTGGACATGATTTATGAAACGGCACTAGAGTTCAAACTGGATCGGCAGCGCTGTAAATAAACTCGACCATATAGCGTGGTAACCGATATACAGCGCATGAAACTCGACTGCGGAGGGAAACTCGCCTGATTTGATACGGGAATCGTGCCATATATTAAGGTCACAAGGTCACAGACCATCAACTAGGTGCATTCCCCATGAGAATCAACTCTGGCGGTGTGGTTTTTCATGTGTTACGCGCCATTTCCGCGTCGTCTGCTGAATTAATGTCGCCTGCGACATTTTGATAAAATCGTTCTGTTACCTATAAGCAAACGCTGATTTGGGCTTAATAATTTCGGTAAGGTCCTCTCTGCCGCCCTCATACGCGGTCGTACTGGTTAGTGTGGCAGTCTCTGAGTAACCAAATGCGCTGCTCCTCGGCGACCCCTCTTCGTCGTCCTCCCGTTTGTTCAAATGTGCCAGTGTTTTCTTTAACCAGGGAAAACACCACTGAAGATAGACTTGTTTAATGATCAGTGTTATGGCTCAGCAAGAGTTGCAACATTCTTCCTTGAGTACCGGCCAAGTAAATTATGCCCTATGGGACATGATTTTGATGGGTTGAATTTACCGATACAACTCATACGTACATTGCATTGGGACAGTTTTTCCCTGATCCCCGTTCTTATCAGGTATTGTTCCCCTACTTAATCATTCATGTGAGTTAGGCCAGGACAATTATCAAGGTCCTGACTTATCCATAAACTTTGTCACTGAAATAACCTGCCAAATGAGCTAATTAGACAAACAGATAAACAGACAACTCTTTGTTTTAGTGATACAGATGAACAACCGACGAGAACGAGGTGGTTAAATTCGCCATAACACCAGATTAAGCGGTAAACCGGGGGGATGGCGATATACCGCCCCCACCCCCAATATTTGATGAGGGGGAGGAGATGGTCAATTCGATATCCCCATGTGATTTTGACCAAAACAAACCTCAAAATTTACATAATAGTTTAAAAATGGTAATTTCCGCGCGTTCTCGCGGAAATTTGTTCTGATTACAATTACATGTAACGATATTAGCTTTCGAAAATGGCAAAATTTTTAGCGCGCTTGCGCGCAATGTGCTAGTAATGGATTTCTAAGCAAACCCCGTTTCATTCTTAAATTTCATCAACTCCCCCCCCCCATGTCAAAAAGAAATTTTACGCCACTGCAAACAAACCCATGACTAGTACAATGTTTAAGAGGATGATTTTGTATGTAACGGAGACGAGAAGCGATCCAATAGCTAATACACGTATAGCAAGTTCCACAATTACGTTTGGAAATCTTTCATGCCCAAATCACGCAGACAAGGTTTTTAATTCTACAGACCAGGGTTCGTCCGCGAAACTTGAATCTAAGTAATATGCGATCTTTTGCTGAGCCGCTTGTAACGATTCTACAAGGTGTGACTTACGTGCGTTCGCGGGAAAAACAATGGGCGGTGTTGAGAGTCGTAGGAGACCTTTTCGCATTAAGTAAGATCATAGTACGTGTCTTCTATTTAGGTGCATTCGTGGGTTTCAAGTAGGTACGAGTCGGTGTTGTATGCCGTTCTAGTAATAGCGATAATGGATTTTAGGAGAATACGTGTGGTAGGAGTTAGGCAGAGTAATGCAGACTTATTGAAACGGGTTAAGTCCTCGGTTAAAACTAACCCTCGCAATAGAATTCCTCCTCGGTTGATGAGGAACCGCGTTTAAAGCTTGTTATTATTAGCAGTGTATTGATAGGATTAGATAGGCCTACACGGCACAAGAAAATGGCTAGACGCGCGGAGGGCGGGGTGAAGGTGATATAACATCATCGCAGCGTGGGTAAAAACAATACCAATAGCGTTAATGACATAATTAATCGGTATTTGACATACATCAATCGCTGCTTTGCTCATTCATATACATGAACACCTAAATTGTAGGGAAAGCAACAAAACTCTAACATGGACAAAGTGGACCTTAAACATGGCAGAGCGGACCTTCAACATCATTAAAGCGGACCTTGTCATTTGGGGGGGGGGTGCGTCGCACAACCGCACCCCCGGCTACGGCCATGTTGAATGTATACGAAAAAATTGAATTATCATTGAAGAAGAGATTGCGAGTTGAACACATATCGTATTATGCGTTACAGGACTGCCCTCTCCTTCATTTATGGAACAATAAATGACGTTGCCATGGTAGATTGCTAAAAAGATGGATGGAATGGGAAAAAAAACGGACATTTTTGTCACTTCCCACCACACCGAGGTAGTGGCAAAGCTATAAAGGCCCATACGTATTGCTGCCAAAACCGCTTGCGAGAAAGAGTAGCAAACGCGTTTGCGAACTTTGCAACGCGTTGCGACGTCGGCCCCAATCAAAATCATGAATTTCTGTGACTATTTAAAAAATAGGAAAACCCAAAACAAGCGTTTGCCTAGATACTTTGCAAACGCGTTGCAAACCTTCACAACGCGTTGCAAGCTTCACAACGCGAAGGTCCACAAGCCAAAGGGTAATAACGATGCCGCTTGAAACGCGCTTGGTGAGAAAGTCACAACGCGTTGCGACATTTCGGCAACGCGTTGCGAACATTTCGGCAACGCGTTGCGACATTTCTGGCAAACGCGTTGCGACAGCGGCCAATCAAAATCAGAATTTCTGTGAGTATTTCAAAATATAAATCTCACAACGCGTTGGGCGCTTCGCAACGCGTTGCAAACCTTCATACGCGTTGCGGCAATACGTAATGACCTTATTGCATTACAACGGCGTTGTAAACAAGTTATTTACAACGTTTGTGATGCTCGCAAACGCGGTGTGAATGCTTGCAACGCGATGTGAAGGCATAAGGGGTCATAACGTTATTGCCGCAACGCGTTGTGGATCTATTTTTTGAAATAAGTCACAGAAATGCATTGTGATTTTGATTGGCCGACACCGCACGCGTTGCAGACAATGTCGCAACGCGTTGCCGACATGGTCGCAACGCGTTGTCAAAAGTAGCAACGCGTTGATATTTATCACAACGCGTGGCGGAAATACGTTATGACCTTTATGGTGTGAACTCGCATACGCGTTGTGAAGGTTGCAAGAGTTGGGAAGGTCGCAACGCGTCGTGAAGGTTTGCAACGCGTTTGTGAGTTTCCACAAGCGTTGCTAGTTATTTGACACGAGTTGTGGTTATTTTGGAATTACGTCACAGAAATTCCTCATTCTAATTGGCCAACGCTGCAACGCGGTGACTACTTTTGCAACGCGTATTGCGAAATGTTCAAGAACGCGTTGCTGAAATGGTTCCAACCGCGTTGCGGCAATAAGTTATGGCCTTTAGGCTGCCATACGAGTTTGCTACGTGTACTCATGACAACACGTAGTTTTAATCGTAAATCTGGCTTAAACGAGGACACGTGTGCTACGACCAAGTTTCACGAACGCGATTTAGTAAAAATCTTAGTAGAAACTTACGTCGCAACTCGGGCTACGTCAGTCTTACAACTGCTTTCGCGAAAAAGGAACCCCCGATTTATACCTAAAAATATGCAAGTCTGTGAAATAAATGACCAATGATAAGTTTGCTTGTTGGGCTTGTTCGTTGGGTTTGTTTGTTTGTGTTGTTTTGGTATGTTTGCTTGTTTTTTATTGTTAGTCCTTTCAGGATTCAGTATTTCACCATTTCATAAGCACTGTTAAAATGTTCATTAAATAAACGGCAGTTTGACTGGTAGCTGGGATCAACAGTTAAACGGACGTTTTACAGTTATTTGTTACGTTCGATTCCCTTTTGGCAGTTACTTGCACGTGTTGAGTTCCGGCTGCAGTCAAACGCCGGGTTTTTTTTAACAGTATGGATTAAAATCAAATAATGTTGATAGTAAACAAGCTGTAAGATAAAAGTATTTTGTGCAATGTAATTTAAATCCTACTGCATCATAAGTCATTCCTATACATTTCAACAAAGTGTGTCCACCTTACCCTTAAGCTTCCCTTCATTTTTGGAATAGTGGTAGACTGATAATTCTTAAATTTTTAGCTCCTATTTTGTTTCCTTGCGCCAGCAATTTCAAAATTAAATTTAAATGTAGCGGGATACGGAAGTCAAAACCAAAAACAATGATGTGAATACCCAATTCATGGGAGGGGAAAGAACATGAACAAAAAAAAGAAAACAACTGTTAAGGGTAAGTGGTATACAAGTGAGTTAAGGCAATATAGCACATTTAAAGCGGCTCCCAATTTTCGAAAATATTGAGATTTACACAGTTGCATTGTGAATGGTTAAGCTCGAAAAGTCTTGTGTCGAAAAAAAAATTTTGGTATTAGAATGATGAATATCGGACATCTCCGATCATTTCAACGGCTGCTGGGAAACGACCTTTCCAATACGAATCGCTGGGAAATAGGCGCCATGTACATGTCTATACTCTTCCATTAGTGGTGTATTGGTTTCAGGCAACAGTCATTTAAGGTCATTTTCTTGATGGCCACTTATTCCTCATGGCGGAACATAAAACTAGCATTTTCAGCTCTGGCGTTAAGTAGTAAAAATCTGGGATCTCAATTAATTACAAAATCGCTTATTTATAAAATACGCATTTTGAGCATTCTCGCTTTTTTATTGACAGAAATAATTGAGTGACAGCACAAGTTACATTATCGCTGTGTTAGTATCCAACAGCCTTGATAAATCAGAGTGGATGACGTTTGACAAAGATACCCTACATGGGATTATAGAAATTTGTAATACATTACAACTTTTTTTACATCAGACACGGGTCTTAGTGATGCCAGCTCCATTCTCAGCAAACTCTGCATCTGACACAGCCTTAGGATGAACAATGACATCATAAAACAGGGTACTGTACGCGGCATTCATTTTGATTCAAATTTTTAAAATCTCTTTGTCCCTGAAATTTGAAAATGTAGATGTTGATTAATGACAAGGTATTGTGATATTGAAGCTCGAATTGCTCTAGTAAATTACGCATTCGTATCCACCTGATGGAAATAAAGTCTTATTTGACAGCTTAAAAGGTTCATTTTGTGATTCTTGCAGAAGCAGAAGTGATCGAAAATGCACTATTATGCAATATTAAACATAGGCTGAATTTAGTATTTGCTCCTATAATGAATTAGAAATTTCACAATTTTAATTGTACCAAAGAAATGAATCTCAGCTTAATCATTTCAAATGGGGATATTTTTATAGAAAGCTTTACCATGTTTTACATTAGTGCAAAAATCAGAATTTTCACATTTGTAGGGCCACCTGTTATGTGAAATCTCTCGTTGCACCTTTACGAAATCCCCTTTAAAGCGTGTAGATGTCGAAAATAACAATTATTTTAAACGAATAGTGCCAATATTATGATTTATGTATTATTTATGCTGACTTTATTAAATAATTATGTTAGCGAAAAGAGAGACACTCAGTTTAGTGTCACGTATCTCCTCGTGAACGAACCCGTTGTGATTAGCATCTCGCTCTTTGTCTGTTGTATTTTTGTTGTTACTGGGATTTCTTTCGCATTGTTTTAACTTATTGAGATTTTCAAACAAAATGAAAATCCTCCCGCCTCATCAGATTAAAAACATACATGTTGAAAGGATAGCGAGTTATAAAGTCTTGTCTCCTTAATTCATCTCTGTTCGTCATGCCCCACCAAATGGGAATGTCCGTTTGCCTGCATGTTTGTCTTATTTGTTTGCCTATGTGTTAATGTTCTAAGCTTATTTACTTCTGACTACAATGACTCTAAATAAAGGAAATGAAATCGTTGTTGTAAATTGATAATTTTCTGACTTTTGACCTTTGAAAAATACCACTTTTTCTGCAAACATCATTTTAGGAAAAATGGAGTATATGGAGTAATCTGACGAAATGCCTTTTTCGAGAAAATCGCCATTGAAATTCTACCGGGAGATTTCATGTTTGTACTATGGAATTAAACATTACAATTTACTTTTTAATTTTGTATTATGAAGAAAACATTCTGAAGTTTAAGTTTTAACCTTGCTGAGTTTTGAAAGTGCAATTGTATTCCTGATATAAAGCTAAAAAGTCATAAGTCTGTATGTGAAACGCAAAAAAAGTCGTATTTTCACATAAGGTTATATTTCAATGCGTTCAGATAGATCTCTGTGTGAAACACGTTATGTTGACGCAGCTCAGGAGGCAGATACGACGCACATATAGTCAGTTTCCTTATGTAATTTTGTTGGCTTTTTATGGAGATTAGGAAAACTATACATTTTCTGAAAGCTTATGGTTCACCAAATAAGAAAATCAATGTTGATATTTTTTTTAATTCCCCTATGGCGGCCATTTTGGAATTCAAAATGGCCGCCAATTTTTGCTCATATTTCGGTCTCTGAGACTAGTAGAGGCATGATTCTGGTGTCTATATCCATGTTTGAGGGTCAAGGAATCCAATAAGATCATTGATAACAACATCAGATCATTTATTTTTGGCGGCCATATTAATTTTCAAAATGGCCGCCAAATAAAGTTGCTTTTGCCCATATCTCTGTTTCTGAGACTGTTAGAGGCATGATTCAAGTGTTTATATCCATGTTTCCATGGGCTAGGAATTCAATAAGTATTTCAATAGCAACATTGGATCACTTGGTTATGGCAGCCATCTTAAATTTCAAAATGGCCGCTATAGCAGTGTAATATTTACAGACAGTTTGCCTGCAAAAATATGTGATAAATGTGCAAATTGAAGTCTTTATAATGTCTGTTACCTGTCATGTCTGTAGGAACTATTATCTGGTAATTTCGTTTTTCCAACATGCTCAGAATTTAAGATGGTGGCCAATATGGACCCTTTTACAAATCTTTTAAACTTTTAAGTTACCATATACATGTATATATAATATGTTCAGTTACATCATCCAGAAAGTATAATTAATAGAATTTCGCAGTTCTCGGCTTTTACGCTCGCTATATTAAAAGAATATAAGCTGTGGGCCGCCCCAGCCTATCTGAAAACTTGACCTCGCATGAATTTTTACCTTGGCACATGACCTTTGACCTCATCAACAAATGAGGGCTCCCATATTGCATCTATGACTCAAGTTTGAACTTCAACTTTTCAATGTAGGTCAATTTTAGATTATGGGCCTATTTTTCAACTTGACCTCATATGACCTTTGACATTGGCACAAGACATTGATCTCATCAACATATGAGGTATTCCATAGTGCACCTATGAGACAAGTTTGGTTCCAATTGAACTTCAAATTTGCAATTGAGGTCAATTTAAAAAAAAAAATTAACAATTTAGTGACACACACACAAACATCCGCACATATATACATACGCACAATGGATTGCTAAGTGGTCCTGCCAGCTACAGCTGGCGGCCCGCACTGGCGGCCCACAACTGGCGTAGCCAGGTGGGGGCAGAGTGCCCCTCTGAAATATTTTTGAGGGGAAATCGGAAGTAAAACACGGATATTTGTGTTAAATCAGCCCTTTTTTGGACTCTTTTGCCCTGCGACCGGGTTATTTTTGCCTATGATCGGGACATTTGTTGCACCCACCGGAAATTGCCGCCCGGGAACCACAGGGCTGGTTACAAAATTTGAGCTATTGGTCTTTGACAATTAAAAAGTCCAATCTGATAATATTGCTTCGTTAGCATGGTCCCATTTCAAGATGGGAATCATATTGCCATCTCAAGACCGCATGACTGGCCTGACAGGAATATACATGTACAAAAAGAGGTATTCGGACAAATATGATGGCAATTGTCCAGAAGTACCTTTGTAAGAATCATAAGCTTAAAAACAATGCGCTCGCAGGAGTTCTTTGAGGAGTGGAGTAGTTGGAGTCCTTCTGTCCTTCTTTGTTAGAGTATGGGATTGACCTCTATACCTTTGACCATTAAAATCCATATATGGTATTTTTTGTTTTATTAATATGCTCCAATTCAAGGTGGTAACCCCCTTCTGAGACGTTTAAACCTAGAAATTGTCATATAACTGCAATAAATAAATATTAAATATGGTTATAGCATCCAAAAACCATTAAAGAAAAGAATGCATATGAGATAATATGGCGTTGGCTACTAGACACATATTGCAGCTTTGTTTTCCTAACATACAATTCATGATAGCCGCCAATATGACCACCTTCAAACAAATAAAAAACTAATGAATTGTCAGTTACATATTTGGCTTTGTCTTCATAAAGTTACAGCAAAAGTGTAAACAAAAGTACAAAAATATGTCTTTCCCCTTAATAGAAAATCATATCTGTCATTTTTGTTTCAACATGCTCACATTTCAAAATGGCCACCTTTCCAAACCTTTAAAACCTATTAAAATTAAAATTACAAACAAATGTAAATTAAAGCATGGTGTCTTTGGCCATGCAGAAACTCATATTTTTTTATTTAGTTAACATACTTAAAATCCAAGATGGCAGCCAAAATGGCCACTTTGCAAGATCTACTTATAAATTGCCATATACTATTATTTGTAATATATTTTATATCATCCACAAATTATTAGAAAAATGTTTACTAAAAGTATGATATAAATTTCTTTGAACATTAATACTTATTTATGACATTTTGATTTTTTAAAGTTAAACATGTTTAAAATTCAAAATAAAGGTCAATATGGCCACCTCAAGATATTTGAAATTTACCAATTGCTATAACATAATAATATATTTTTTACATAATCTAAACATTATGATGAAATTAAATACAAATGAATGATTACGATATTTGTTTTTCACTTCTCTGATTATAAGAAACTGTTAGAAAGTCATGATCTGATTTTCTCTTTTGTTAAACTTGCATAAAATTCAATAATGGTGGCAAATATGGGCATCTTTCAGGATCTTTAAAACTTATATAGACTGCCATATATTAGTAATGTATTGGCCCCATCTTAAAACTTATGGATATTTAACCAAATAAAAATGCCAAATATGACTTTGTTAGAGAGATATCTCATACTTTTTAGCTCTTTTTACACTTTTTATCGTAAATTTCGGGGATATGCTAATACTATTATGTTACAGATGTTTTTGAGATTTTAGAAGGTATTCATTGTGGCTGCCATCTTGAATTTAAGCATGTTTACAAAGCAAAAACATCAGATATGACTTATAACAACTTGAAGACATAAAATCACATACTTTAATTTACCTTTTTATCAAAACTTGTTAACTAAATATAGAAAGATTTGTGGTAATTTCTAGCTTTTAAAGATCTTTGAATGCAGGCACCGGTCGCCATCTTGAATTACGAGCCTGTTAACAAAGTGTCAGTGTCAGAAATTGTCAGATACAAGGTTTAAAGCATGGTTGAAGACATAATTTCACACTACTAAAACTTGAAACCTTATCATTTTTGCAGGGGATACTTTGTACTACTATGCACTACTATGTGTTTCACATACCTTTTGTAGGCGTAGGCAAACTCTTACCTGGCAGCCATTTTGAAATTCAAGATGGCTGCCACGTCCAAATGATCCGTTGTTAACAATGTTATTTGATTCCTGGACCCTGAAACATAGGTATAGCCTTGGCTATAAAAACTAAAATAATGAATTTACTGGTATTAGAGACTGGAATGTGGGCAAAAACGTCTTCCACTTGGTGGCCATTTTGAAATTCAGGATGGCTTCCACAAACACATGATCCATTGTTGTTATTAATGTTATTATTGGATTTCTGGACCTGAAAACATGGGTATAGATGCCATAATCATGCCTCTACTAGTTTTAGAGACAGGTATGGCAAAACAACTTCCTTTGGCGGCCATTTTGAATTTCAAGATGGCCGCCACAGCTACATGATCTAATGTTGTTGCATTGGAATTGACACCCCAAACAATAGGTTTAGATGGTGAAATTACATTTCTAGGTGCATTAAAAGCCAAGATATAGCATATTATAGGTTCAAAATGGCGGCCATTTTGAAATCCAAGATGGCCGCTTATATGCGATTTAAAAAATGCCAACATTGATTTTCTGTATCTGTGACAGCTGAACTTCAGAAAAATGCAAAAATTAGCAAATCTCCATAAAAAGCCAACAAATAATAATGTTTGAACATAGTGAACCTGACTAATAGATCTGTATGTGAAAAGCGTAAACAGCTTGATTTACGAACAGCGTTAATTATACGCGTATTGAAATTACGTGTAAAGGAAACATACGACAGTATGTGAAATCGTGATATGCAGTTTTGAGCTTATTGATCAAAATTCTTAATTAATATCTCACTAATTACTTTGTGCATGTATAGACCATGACATTATAAGCTATTATAAGTACATATGCAAAATATCTCAAAAAGTAAAAAATGTCCGATCCGATAAGACAGTATGTGATGTGGGCGACGATATATATATTATATATATATTATATATATATATATATATATATATATATAAATATATATATATATATATATTCAAATGCTATTTGAAAAATAGTGTTAAATAATGAGAATAAAAGTAAAACTCTATTTTTTAGCCTCTGTCGGTATCTATCGTGTCACTGTTGTATCACACAGACGACAGCATTATTTCCACAGGCATTATTTTAAAGCCGCTATCACCGAGTCATTTTACCAAATTCAAAATGGCCATTTTGCCTCTAAATTGCTAGTGGTGCGTCGTATCAACAAATTATATTACCGTTCTTTGTGAAAACAGACACTAAAGCATTTTAAAGCGGTCTTGAAGATGCCACGTACACTGTTTTAGACCTGAGAAAGTCGGATCCCGACTTTTATAAGTAAACAACGCATGAAAATCGTAATTTCTTGACAAAAACGGCGTGTTGAGCTTAGCCACTTACAGGAATTTTTACTACAGCAATTTCCAATACATCGGTACAAAAAATACACTTTGATGAAAATAGGGGCGCGATTTGTTTACATTTTGAAGAAATCGCTGATAGTGGCTATAAATAAAACAACTCTGCCGCGCCTCGATAATCTACCCCAATACATTCATTCTCTAATTATTAAGTATTATCAATACTTACAACTCGAAGAAATCCTGTTTGCTTTCTGGTAACTTTCTCTCAGTCTTGTAACCACCAATTTATTCGCCAACGTTTACATACTAAACCGACCTCTGTCAAATTTCACCCCTGTCATCTGAGTGGGAGATGGGAACTTTTTTAATTGCTATGATTTATTTTCTAAACACACAACTAACCCAAATATTTTACTTTAAAGGTGAACTATTGCATTGAAATGAATCATTCCTCAAGTAATACGTGCAACTACTAGCTAAACCCCTTGGAGCTGAGTGAGGTGCCGACCGGGGGTGCCAAATGACAATGATAATAGTGACAAAGGAGATTATAATACATAAACAAGTACAAGAAGTACCACTTTTGGGCAAAATATGAACGAAAAGTTTTGTTTGCACATGAAGGCCTGATTTGTGTGTGTGTGTGTGTGTGTGTGTGTTCAATCCAAAACAACAAAACGAATAGGTCCATAAACAGAATGTTTAAAAATTCAGATTAAGAAATAAAATATAAATCAAGATAAACATTTGGGCATTTTGTAAAAAAATGTCTGCTAGGGATGATAGTTTTTGATTATGTATTTATAACCTTTTTCTCAGTTTTGAAGTTTAAAAAATCAATTTTGCACCTACATTCTGTACAGTGTATTCTACCTTTGATGATGTAATAAAACCATTAATTTGGGTAGGACGAATCTCACTTCGGCCCAGGCTAAGGACCTCATAATAACTATACCACTTAATCTGTCAGGTGTTTGGAAAAGCTTTCCATCTTAATTTCTTATTTAATAAATTCAACTGCGTCTGTTTTGATTTTGGGTTTTCAAAAATAAAAGACACACACATACACATGGAACCTCCTTGTGCATAATTCTGCAAAGCTGAAATTTTAGTTCGTTTTGCCAAAAATATGTTTCTTGTATAGAGCAGGAGCAAAATATCATGGGGTCCTTATTTAAGGAGTTCGTTCATGTCCGCCTACATCTAATCTTTGGTAGTTAGTATGGACCCTCTGCAAGGTAGTTAGTGGTCTCTTTCAATAGGGACCAATTTAAGGTTACACAGGAGTCAAGCTTTTAAACTACTCCAAACACGTTGAAACATTTCCATATTGTCCGTCTAGTCATAAGGATTCCAAAAATATATAGATTGTACCACTTACGACTATTGGTTTTGGAGTTATATGGTAAAAATGACTAAAGCAGTAAAAAAGGTACAAGGGTCAACATTGAAAGTTACTCTGACTATATTCTAAATGCTTGCAAATTATTGCCTGAGGAAAGAGGACTCCCGAGAGGTATAGTTTTGGTTATGTTAAAGGTGTTTGTTCCGATTTATGTGCATTGTGTTCTCTACTTGATATGAGAGACTGGCACTTGCAGATACACCCCATCAAGTACCATGGGAAACAAACTTGCGGTTTGATGGTAGACGCAATAATGCATGTTCAATACTGTGCTAATATTGATGGTTAACCACTAAAACGGCGGTTTTTTGTTTATATCTTGGGCATGAAATGGATTTGAGGGCTCAAATTTCAGGACGACAATGAGAAATATACAGGCTTTCATCTGATATCAAAATCGATACTACTTCCGGGTAAATCAGGGGGCTCCCAAACCGTAATAGAAGGCCAATGCCAATTGGATTATGTTGCCTCATGACCTAGTTTGTCACATAACATGATAACTATGCATTGTAGATGGTACAAACTATTCCTTATTTTGACATATTAAGCTAGATGAAAAAGTTTTAAAAGTTTGACCCCTGTGTAAACTTAAATGGGCCCTATTGAAAAAGTGACACCACAATTTGAGACCACTATCTTGCATTGATATAGATGGTCCATACTAACCACCAAAGGTGTCAAAGCTTAGATGTAGTAGGACATGCACGATGATGTTTGACCCAGGTCCGTGCTCCCGCTCTAGTACTTCAGTATTTCTCGGTAATCAAACACCAGGTTGCTTAACCTTTCAAGCATACGATTGATTTAAGCTGATAATGTGTTGACCATAAAGAATCCCCCTTTTTTTGGAATCCTTGTAACCAGACAAACATCATGGTGTGCTTTTCAACATAATCGGAAGATTTTAATTTTTTTACCCCTGTGTAACCTTGAAATTCAAGCTGGGGGCCATGAAAGGGGTGTGGCAAGTGCTTCCATCATTTTTTTATGATTATCAGTGCATAAAGTACTTGTGTACCAAAATTCACAGTTTTATCCAGATTTGCACACTCACCTGAGATCTGTGCACTACAGTCCCCCACTACCAGAGTTGGTTCTCAATTAATGTATGCACCTTGTTTGCCCGGTCTGTGCCCTTTGCGGTTTTAAAGAGACACTGGCATTTTTGAAAAATAGGGCGCCCTCAAGATTTTTCAAAATTGATATTTTTGCTAGGTTGTGAAACATTAATATACATTAGCCCTCACCTGAAACCATTAAGACCAAATCAGCGTCCTTATGGGTAAACAGAACGATTTTCAGCAGACGACGGAAATGGCGTTTAACACAAGAAAACGCACGCCTTATGTATGTTTTCCACGGCATGAACGCTGTTTGACCGGTCTGTGACCTTTGTGGTTTTAATATCAATGAGTATGAGTCTATGATAGCCATGTAATATTCACATTTGTTGATTAAAGTAATGGAAAACTTAAAAGTTAGCCTACAAATTACCTGGATGTCTTTAACCTCTTATTCAAAGACTTGTAGAGGACAGTGATGCTGCAAACCCAGAAACTGTTGTTCTGCAAGCATGGACCAACAGTACTGCCCATGCTTCCATAGATACCTGTGAACAACAATCTAGATCACTGATTGAAGCAGCGCTCCAAAAATTCCCAAAAGCACAAATAATTATCAGTGATGTGCTACCAAGATTTTGGGATGACAGGGCAAACAGAGTGTCAGCCCAACTGAATGCAACTTTCTACAGAAATTGTCAACAGATGCAAGGGATATCATTTGTTGACCATGTACCCCACTTTCTCACACACACAGGTGAACTACGCAAGGATTATTCTGGGACAAAGTTCATCTTAACTACAGAGGTCTGGGTAAACTTGTCATAATCTAGAACGCTATTACCCAGTCATTTTTCACAATTAAACCCAACCCAATACCGACACATAAACAATAGCAATCACAAAAAACAACATAGACTAGCCATGCTCACACAAATACATGTACTATAGATGTGTTGCCAAATGAGGTAAGAGTAATATTAACCCTAAAATAAGTTATTCAAATAATGTAAATAGTGTAAATACATAATACAGACCACCAACACATTGATGATTTGAAAGTTCGATATTGTTCACTATACTGTAATACTACTAATTCTTTATAATGACGAGAGTCACAAGAAGTGACTGATATACTTAACAAAACTGGCATGTAAATAATATCATAGCACTTAAAATGCATGGACAAAATGATGAGCATAAATCTATAACAGTGATGTTCTCACAAGAACAATTAAAAAATCGTGATGTTGTAAATTGTATTTTGATCATAATAGACTAAACCATAAAGATAATTTGTTTTTGAATAATGATATTAATGATATGGTAAATATTATAAATGACGAATTAAACAACATCATATTGTTAGCAACACTAATTTTCAATACTAAATTTAAATATGCGTAGATGTCTAAAAATTTTCCTAAATTAAAAGATCAGTTAATTATAAGCATGACTTTCACTTATGTGTTGCTGAAACTGGTTTAGAAGCAGTACAGCCATGGAATTTTAACTTTTTAAAAAATATAAGTTTGAAACTGTAAAGAGAATTGATTCTCACATAGGGGTGTAGGTTTTATGTCCTACCGCAATATTAATTATAAAAAGGCGAACCGATCTATGCTCACAAAGTTCTTATGAATGCCTGTTTTATCGAAAAAAACAAATCTAATGACAAAAATATAATTGTTGGTTTATTACAGACATCATCACCATAGTATTAATGAATTTAATAACATTTTGATCAAAAAAATAAAGTAAAATTGTCGGAGAAGAAATAAGTTAATTTAAATGGGCGATTCATATGACTCCTAAAGATATGAATAGGCCTATTAGTAATTTCATTGACATGATCTACTATTTCATGCTACCCCACTATCCTTAGACCAACACGTATTATGATAAAAGTGCTACATTAATTGGATAATTATTTACCAATAAACTTACAATAGTAGTGGTATCTTACTTTAGACAAGCTGACCATCTTCCAAACTTCATTTTAACTGATAATCGACTAGAATTTAAATTAAAAGCAAAAAAACCTACATAATAACAAGAGACTTTCTCAAATAATAATATCACAGCACTTAAAAATGTCCATGTTGAAATTAATTGGAAAATGTACTCAAATATAATGATGTAACAATGATTATAAGAACTTACTGAGTTTAGATAAACTTTTATATATCTACTGGACCAAGCCATACACCATATACTAAGAAAATAATATAAATCAAAGTCTCACCAGATTCACATGGAATAACCAAGGATTATAAATGATAAATAAAAAAAGTATAATTTATAAACACTATATAAAGGAATTAGAACTCCACAAAATGAAACAAAAACTAAATATAAGACACTAAATAACAAAAGGTAATAGCTCTTAAGACTGCTAAAAAGCAATATTTGTAACATCAATTGGAAAACGAACGACAAATATTTAAAAACACATGGAAACTACTAAAGAATTAATTAATAAAAAACATACTAGATCTTGTAATAATGAATTAGCTTAAATGATCAAATTATAAATGATCCTAACAAATTCCAGATCATTTAATGAATCTTTCATAAAAATTGCGCCCCCCAAATCAGGTTAAACAAATTCCAAATACAATACCAACTTTTCAACTTATCTCACTAACCAAGTGATTTAGTACAATGTCTTTACTCCGATCACAGGGATGAAGTGTAATTACAGTTATCAATTAATTAAATGCTTAAAAAAAGTCCAGGCATGATGGCATTCCAGGCTTAATTATTAAAAAACTTGCCTCGTGAATTAAAGCATCCTAACCTTCATTTACAACATGTCACTAACAAACAGGCATAGTACGATAACTTAAAAAAGCCAGGGTTTAAGTCCCATTCATAAAAAAGATAGTAAAGACAATTTACTAACTATCAGACCAAATTTCAGGTTCTACTGGTTTTCAAAACATTTAGAGCGTCTGTTTTTAATAGATGAATCTCTTTTTAGACAAACACCAATATACTCTTGAAAACCAATTCGGAACCGTCCGAAAAACACTCCACAGTATGGGTATAACAAAGCTTGTGCATAAAATTACTCAAGCTTCTAATAATTATCAAACAACTGCTGGGGGAGTTTTGGACCTTCAAGGCATTGAAACCAGTAAATCATGACATCTCTTAGCTAAAAGGTATCACTATGGCCTCAGAGGTATTGTCTTGGACTGTTTCAAAAATTACCTCACACACAGAACGCGGTTTGTTGATTACAATAGTCACAAATCTACCAAAAATATATCGAAACCGGTATGCCCCAAGGCTCTATTTTAGGACCCGTGGGATTTATCATTTCTGTAATGATATTTCCAAATGCTGCACACGAATTGTCTTATATTATATGCAGATGATCCCCAGGCGTTTTACATCACATCATGATATAATCACACGTAAACACAATTATGAATAATGGTATCAGTAAACTAAACATCTGGTTCAAGTCAAAAAATTTGCACTAAATCTTAAGAAAACTAACTACATGCTTTTTGGCACTCAACAATTAAACAAACAACTAAGAAACATGTGAATATCTCAATCGATGATACTAAATAAATAAGTTAATCTTTTAAATTTTTAAATTATGAATTTTTGGGGAAATCTGGAAAAATCACATTGAGGAATTAGGAAGAAATGTTCTAGTAGTTTTGGGAATTTATAGAAAGTTAAAAAATTTTTTTACTTGAAACGCACTTTTTAGTCTCTATAACACACTGTTTCTCTCACACATTTACATAGGTATCACTGAATGGCAAGTGCATGCAATTCTGAAATGGAAAAACTGCATATTCTTCAACGCGTGCACTGAGAGCAGTGAGCAATAGTGAATACAGAAGTGCATCAAATCCTTTATTTGTTAAATACAATCAACTAAAAATAATGGATTTGGGTTCTAATTAACTTGAGACATTTCATGTACAAATGTAGCAATATCTGTTACCCCTCCATATTTGACAAACATGTTTGTAACCAAATGCTGAATGAAAAAACCCCACGTAATCCTACACGACATGCTTCAGACTTTCAAATACTAATATTAAATTGAATTTAGGGCGTGAATCTATATCTTCCCTTGCGTTAAACAGAGGAACACCATTCCACCTTAAGTTAAAAAAGTCATTTATATCAAACTAAAACAAAATAGAAATCGAGTCTGGAACTTGACGGCCATTAATTAGCTTATGCTCCAGTACTCCACATTACACTTCATGTATATATACAATTACGATATTTACTATGTATGTGATATGTTTATATTGAGGTAGATTGTGGATCAGAACTAAATGTTATGTTATGGTCCTCGGCGTTGGGTATGTATTGTGATATAAATAATATCTCTATTCTTCCAATGCTAGACTATTCATTTGCGGGCCATGAAAGAAAAAATTCCATATTTTCTGAAAATGTGTCAGTGCCCCTTTAGGAAAAGACTCCATATGTACCCCCTCGTATAATTTACATGATACAAAATTTTTATTTTAATTTGGCATTGTTTTGATAAAAAACGGAATAAACGCCCCTAAAATAATAACATTTATGTTGACATGTAAATTATATGAGAGGGGGTACATATGGACGTCTTGCCCCGCTTTACAGTACGTTGGTTACGTGGCGTGAGCGATTTGTATTGGTAATTACACTAAGCGAGACATGTTTATGTTACAAATCTTGGTGCCCGGCTTGTGTTTATATTTTCCGCTCTTCGTGTTGGAGGGTCATAGAAAAGAATTGTGTCAATAACCAACCTTGAAAAAAGTGGTCTTACTTCCCAATATTTTATGATTCTATGGCAGTTTGGAACGTTTATGCTTCTATATCGTGTCTTTACAACTTCCAGCGTGGAATATAATAAATCTGTGTTCAGCGATAGAAATATGATCAGTTGTCTTCAAAAGTCAAACCATAGCTTGTTGTGGTATTACAGTTTAACCGTGTATTAATATTTTGAAGCATTATGCTTTCACCTTTTTTTTTAAGAATTCTTTCAGATTTACAAAACTGGTCCGAACATCGGAATTATATCTTTCCATAACAGTCCTTGTACTGATGAGTTCTTTCATATATATCCTTTACCTCTTGATTTTTGTATTTAAAGAAATACTTTATATGAAACAAAAAAATAAAATTGTGTTCATGCAATATGTGCCTTTTTTTAATAAAATAAAAATAAACACAAACATGCCATAAAATATTTCATTCCTATACTGGACTGCTACATTGAAACAGCTAAGGGATGGCTTCACAACCCAACCAGCCGTTGTTCGTCCGTTCCGCCCGGCGCTTATCGGTTGGAACCGATTTCTTTTGATCTAAAGCCCATGATATACTTCCAGTCGCAGCGAGCGATTGGCGTGCGCAGTACCGAAATTTGACCCAAGATCAATTGCTACGCATGCTCATGAGCAGGAATCGCTCGCTGCGACTGGAAGTATATCATGGTCTGTTAAACAATGAAACAAGATTCAACCACCATGAGCCGCCAGTCAACCGGCGGCTGAGTTTGGAAGCCATCCCTTAGCACAACAGCTGTACAAAGTCAGTATCCTATCATAAACAAATGTGTAAAAGGCATAAAACTTCCTTTTGAAGAATACAGTTAATATGCTGACGATATTACAATTTTGGTCAAAGATAAAAGCGATATTAATGAAGTTCTCAAAATTTTAGATCGTTTTGATATTTGTTCTGGACTAACATTAAACCAAATGAAGACAGAAGCCATGTGGCTTGGTTCAAGGAAAACAAATCAAAAGATTGTATATGATCTTAAATGGAGATTATTTCCAAACAATATTGTAAAGTACTGGGTATATGGTTTAGTAGCACGAAATCAATAAATGACATTGATAAAAATTGGGAAGGAAAGGTTGACAAGATTATGAAAACTATCACAATATGGGAAAACAGAAACTTAAGTATGGTTGGAAAGATTACTGTAATGAAATGATTACTTTCCTCACAATTGACATTTGTTTCGAGTATCTTAAATATACCCAATAAGATTATTAACACTTTAAATACAGCCTTCTTCAAATTTGTATGGGGCAATAAAGAGAGAGAGAGTTAAGAGAATGACATTGATAAATGATTATAAGAATGGTGGCTTAAAAATGATTCATCTCCCGTCCTTTATAGATTCATTGAAGTTAACTTGGCTCAAAAGACTGACAAACAATGTTAAAAAACCCTGGAAAAACATTCCACTTTATGAATTTCAAAAAAATTATTTAAGTCTTGAGATTTTAAATCGTAATTGTAATCATAAACCTTTAACGAAGTTTGTGTCAAACAAATGAAAGTTAATATGTCGAACTTCTACTACAATCTTGTCGATATATGGCTAAAAAGTAAACCCGTTCATAGTGTAACGGAAATTAAAGACCCATTTAATGAAATCATTTGGAATAACGAATGTATAACAAGTTCTAGAAAAACTCTGTATTTTAAACAATGGATTAAGCTGGCTTCATTACTTTGTCAAGTTTGTATGATAGAAATGGTTGTTTGTTAACTTTACCCCGGATTAATACAAAAATAGCCAAACCCGGGGGTGTCCTTTTAGATTACCTTGTATAACAATCAGCTGTGCCAAGAAATTGGAAACAAAGACATAAATATCATCAACGTGAAAAATGTCCTTTTGGTGCAACATTTGCAACAGTCTTTTCCCTTTAGAAAAGTGTATTTTAAAATTAATGTATCAAATGAAGCTAACAAATTTAACAATTAAGCCATTAAGTGAATCCTTTTGGGAAAGGAAATTTCCAGAATATGAGTTTAATTGGAAGAAAATTTGGAAAAGCACAATTGCCAACACTAATGAAGCTAGGCTTAAAACATTGAATTGGAAGATACAACAAGAATTTTACTAGAAAAGATGGGAAAGGCAAATACAGTTAAATGTGACACGTGCAATGAAAGAATATATTGAACACTTTTTCTTTAACTGCAAAAATATTGATAGAATATGGATGGTTGTTAATGAAATGTTAACTATATAAACAATCTGGTTATCCTAAAGCTGTATCAGTCACCGATGTTTTATTTACAGACTGTCCCAAAAGAAAAAAATTACAATCAAAGATTAATTTTTTTGGCCAAATATTTAAGTTCATCTCAACTGAAGTTTTACTGACTCTTTTTAGGAGTGTTCCAGCTTTCATGAGATTTTTTAGTTGGTGTAATTTGGGGGGTCTGGTTAAGAAGTTATGGCTAATTATCTGAGACAGTTGAAAAACCTGTTGGGCCAGTTTCGGCTATCCTGATATCAACAGTTTCCATTGAAAATCACCTTCAAGACATTCTTTATTGAAAATTAAAATAAAAATAGGTATTAAGTGCTGCTTCGTGTGATATAACATAATTTATAACTTTATAATGTCGCAATTGCTAATAAATAATGTAGCATTGGGAAATCAATTCCAAACAGTCTCGTTGCCTTTCAACTTTACTCCCGGTTTCAGCAAAAGGTTGAACCATAAAAACACCCTTGTTGAAAGTAAACTGAGACATTTGAACACAACCATCCTTTCCTTTATTACTCTTTGTTGAACACTGCTTTATTCATCATATTCCTCCCTGGCATCTTGGAGGCAGTGGTGAATAGGGGAAGGGTAAATTGTCCCTCCACATTAGAGCGTTGTCCACACATTTGTCCCTCAACAGACTTGTAGGCTGGTACATTAGTTTCAGCAGTCAAATTCCCCAAATCTCCACGAATTTCATGATTATTGTCCCCCTGAGAGTGAGTCCCTCATTTCACCTACAACATAATAATTTCTGGTGCAAAAATAATATATTGATTAGTTCAATGCATGATAATACATTCACTCTGATCTGTACAATATTCTTTTGTTTGAAAAGGGTTTAATCCCACAATGATGCTACACACCTTATACCTTCAGTTTCTTGAACCTTCAGTAACGGAGCGGCCGAGGTTTGAAAAGTGCTCTAGTTTTCGAGTTACCCCTCCCCTCGGTACAACAAAACACAACCACCTTTATTTGAAGGATAAATATATGAAATTTAAGAAAATTATGGTTGTGGTCAGGCGCGGATCTAGGGAGGGGGCGGAGGGGGCGCGCGCCCCCCGGTAATTCTACAAATTCTTGCAAAATCAGCCCATTTTGAGCTTTTTTGGACCAGTTACAGCCTTTCAGCCCCGGTAATTTTGACATTTTTCAAATCCTGGATCCGCCATTGGTGGTTGAAATATTTGGTGGCAGGGATGATTTCTAGGCCGAAAAGTGCATTTTGGACTGCAAATTAAGCGAAATTATTATTTGTTTTATTTTTTTAAAGTAAAAATATTACAATCGTATTTTTATAGTATCCTTTTTGTTATCGATATAGGTTTTATACATTGCATAAAGGGTTCAGGTAATACTCGTTGTGGTGACATGTGATAAAAAGGATGTTTTTAGGCAAAAAAGTGATTTGGGGGCTAAAATTCTAGACCCTTTATATATTGTATAAAACTAATCTAAAAGAAATATATAATATAAATGTCAGAGATTGATAGTATTGCATCATGATTAAAATTTGTTTTGCTAAGAAATTAATAAATCTTGATTTTCTTAAGTTTTAGCTCAAAAAACGTGATTTTTTGACCCAAAAAACACCCCTGCCACCAAAGTTTTTGACCACAACCATAATTTTTTAAAATTATTTATAACTATCTTTCGAATAGAAGTGGTTGCGTTTTGTTGTACCGAGGGGAGGGGTTGTCGACAATTTTGCAGCTCAAACCGCTCCACTACAGGTGAAACTGGCCCAAGTGGTATTTTATCCTTTGTGTTCAACTGACAATATCTCCTCTTAGGGTCCATCTAATTGGATGGAATAAAAGCGAGGATTTAGCTTAGGATCTTTTCTAACAAATAAAGTCAAAATATCTGGCAAAATGCACAGTTTATATTTTTTATAATTTTTAGTTTGATTGTATAGTTTTTATTGGGACAGTCTGTAGTTATCTTAAAGATGGCAAGAATTTCAATGCATATGCATACCAAATTATTTCAATTGCAAAATTGTGCATCAGTAAATTTAAATATGGAAGTTATCCAAACCTGTTATTTCTTTTCAGACAGAAACTGAATATCAGGCATATAGAGTAACAATGCTAGGCTTTACATTTTATTTTATTATTAGTAAGTGATTGTGAATTGTTGATTAAGTTATGTATGCAAAGTTTGTAAAACAGTCTGTTGATATGAATAAGAATAAATAAAAAAAAAACACTAAACTTTTTGATTTTTCACCTACGCTTTAACACGACACGAGCAAAATTTACAGTTTAAAGGAGTAAACATTGAAGCACTTGTCAAGATCAGTGTGTGCTTGTCCAGCTTCATCAAATATTTCAAGGTACTGTAATTTCATCTGCATTTGTTATATACTTTAAAGAAAATTACTCCAAGTTTATTCTGTAGTACAATGTAGAGGGAATTAAACGCATTGAACCAGACCGTAAACGAAGCTCGGGCATATATAGGGCGATTTCACTGGAGGTCAATAGGTTAACTTAGCCAGACCTGCATCCAGAACAACCCAAGCATGCAAAGAATACAAAAGAGTCACCTGCAGAATTATACTCGATTCGCGCTGATATAGGGACAACCTGTACTTTTTTACGGGTGAGAACTGTTTGTGAGGGACGCACAGCAATTAAACTTTACAGCACTCCTAGTCCGTGCGTTCTTAATACTGTGTGTTCTACGGTCAATACGATGTGCTGAGGGCAAAACATAGAAGGTCACTGGTAAAGGTAACGTACGTTAAAATGTGAAATACTACCTGTACAAGGCAGGTGCGCTATTGAATTCTTAATATGGTAACAATGTTTTTTTTGCGCTGTCCACACAGGTGATATTGGGCCTTATCATTACTTTCATACGTTACCTAAAACTAACTTAGACTAATACAATAGTCAATACCCGCTCATAGATGGTCCAACGTAGTTCTTTTAAGAAATATTAAAAGAGTTAAGCACGCGCACGTTGGATAACATATTTGGAAATGAAAACCTTGGATTAAACACATAAAAAGTAAACACAACTTTGTAATTTTAACGTCGCCTAAATTAAACTTCTTTAGTCTAAAGAATTCGGCGAATTACTTTGTCAGTGCGTTTAGGATCAGCGTAGAAGGATCATAGAGTATAAACATACCGCGTATCATAGTGCTCAGTAGGCCTACAATTTCTTTCCATAAGGCTACACAGGGATACAGTGAAGATGTGAAGAATATTGTAACTCCTAAACACCGCTTTTACAGTGAAGTGACGTGATGATTTATTAGTCCAAGGATTTATAAATCGGTTGTATTAAAACTGTACAAAGTTCAATTCAGAAAAGTACAGTAAACAATTTTTTTTTCCCTTTCAAGTCACTTTCTATTGTGAGGCAGCGAAGCGACTTCATGGATAGATTAAAATGCTTCTTCCCTATTTCACCTAATGGATATGACCCAAAACTTTTCCCCAGCTCCTATATCAGCGCGAATCGAGTATAGCTGAAATGTTCAGGTAAACCAGGTGCATGTATTGTATTCTTCGCATGCTTGGATGATCTGGAGGACAAACAAAAGTCCATTCAATATAATGTACCTTCCGTGAAAGGACCCTGTATGTACAATGTAATATGCTGTTATGTAGTCTCAATAGGTACCCTGTACAGTGTGTCCCAAAAAGTTGTGCGAGCAGATAAACTTCAACTTTAATTATACTCTTGTGTATAATCAGTGCAAATGCCACGATCCGCCAACGCAAACCAGAGATATAAACGATTATCTTTTTCATCCATTCCAATAGGATTTAAAAAGTTAGTGATTATAGGGCGCTTGCACGGCAGGTCAGTAGGTTATCTTGGCCAGACCTGCCTCCAGAACAACCCAAGCATGCAGAGAATACAAAGGAATCACCTGCAGAAATAACTGAAATGTTCAGGTGAACCAGGTACATGCATTGTATTCTTCGCATGCTTGGATGATCTGGAGGACAAACAAAAGTCCATTCAATATAATTTACCTTCCGTGCAAGGGCCCTATTGATACATCAGATAGTTTCGTGGCTCAATCGTGTCCATTTCCTAAATGATAAAATCATTCTATCTACTGTCATGATTGGCCTGGTGGTTGTAATAAAACGCATGGGAAATGTCGTTCTTCACACAAATAATTGATCAATATGACAATATATTGTGGGGCTGGGATGTTTGAATATTTATCGTACAAGTATGTAAAATTCGTCCGATATTTTTGCTATGCCTGTCTTAAAACTTAAAGAGACATGAGGAGATTTCCAGAAAGAAGCGCCCCCAATTTTCTCGAACTAGGTTTTTTACATATTTGGAATGCTTACCAATGTATTAGATCACACCTGAAGTGAATATCCTATTCACAACCGTCTTTAGTAAGATGATGATTTAGTAGTTTCTGTCGTGCACGACAGAAAGTCAAAGCATGTGTTTCTACGGGAACGATTACGATAGCAGGCAAGTTCAAAACAAGGTTTGCGGTTTTCTTTTGCACCTGTTTGTCCAATAAACCTTCCAAACGTTCTCCGATCCAGTGAAATTTGAGAGAAATTCATATCCTAAAAAAATCTCCTCCTGTCACTTTAAGTGTATAAGGAGGGGTCCACGTGGACCCAACATTTTGTTTTTCGTGCGCCATATTTAACGGTAATTTTTTTGCCCAAAATTTTATGTAATTGCCTAAATATCATGCGCATATTTTGGTGGAAAAAATTCAAATCGGCCATGGCGTTATTATACTAATTAGCATAATTAAGCATTTTGGTGGTGCTATTCAAAATTTGTTTTGCCTCTTAATTCGTACTCGAGTAAATTATTTTTTATTTCAGCAATGTAAATGTATTTATGTTCGAAATTATGAGACAAATTTTATGGAAGAAGTCCTTCGGGAAAGTGGTTTTTCATTTTTGGCGGAGGAATTGGGTGCGTGTTGCAAAAATCGGTTTTTGGACCGCCATTTTGAATCGGACAACCGATTTTCATTCTTTTCCTGTTATGTGGTCGTGTTGATATACCCCATCAATGACCAGAGTTTTGGTAAAACATTCCACCGACAAAGTGGTTTTCAGAGGGGATGGGGGAGTGCACAAGACCTTATACACTTGAGTGTTAATATTTTCACCAAACGTCGTTCTAAAATTAATCTAAATATATTACTCTATATATCTTAACAACAATCTCTAAGATTTTGGTTATGAAACATGCGAGGGTTAAGGTGCTATAATGATTCCAAAGGTAGTAGGTACTTTCAGAAAATCTTGGCAGTTTACAACCACGTACGCAGTAACGGTCGTTTGCGAACAAAATGAAAACAAATTAACGTAAATGGTTCATTTGTGTAAGCATAATAGGGAACTGACTGTCACTGTCTTACTTGGCCTTAATTAATTGCCCGGGGGGCCACTTGTATTCAAAGGTGGATATGATGCGTGAACATGGACTTTCAAAATGCACCCTAACACGTATTTTCACCGACTAAAAAACAAGCTAAAACATACCCTAAACAAGTATTTTTATCTGTTTATGATACCCTCAACAAATACGCAGTGCATTGAATCGTAAATATACTCTTTACTATCTTGCTTTGCTTTACTTCCCAAGTTCCGATTACAATATTTTGGATGATTTTGATCCCTGCTTAATGAGATATAAGATTACAATTTCAGGGTTAAGAAAAAACATACCCTTTTTTCCATATTTTGCTGTTTTTGACACCCTAAACGATGTACGCGCGTACATCGCCTGTTGGAAAAAAGACACCCTTTTTACGCGTTTTCTGTTCACGCATCATATCCACCTTTGAATACAAGTGCCCCCCGGGATTAATTGTGATAACGAATCACTGTTTAAGTATTTTGACGTTTAATTTATGCTACTTCCAAATATTCTGGTCGATAGACTCATCAAACCATCATTGTTCAGTCTTCCGGTTGCTACCCTAAACAATGGCGGGAAACAATGCATACACCTGCTGGTGCACATATTCCACATAGATGTTCTATTGTTATACAAAATTCCTTTAATTTGACAAGGTGTATGCATTGTTTCCCGCCATATTACCAAGGTAGAAAAGCAACCTCCTGTTGTGACACTCAGCTACTCAGACCCGCTATCCAGTGAGTGTTTTGTTCAAGTACTGTATCTGTACAACTTCATTGTGCAGACTGCAATAAATGGGCATTGCATGCATGTAAACAAATAAGGGTAATTATCTTTTTTTTCTTCAAAGTTGTCATAACAAATGTAAATATAGTACAATCCCGGGGCTGCTATGTGTATATACATAAAATTGACTTTTTAATGCTTGAAATTAAAAAAAAAATATCGAAAATTCAGTGCATTGCAAAGTTTTATCCAACAGAAACTGAATAAGTTTTACCCCGGTTGAGTGAAAACAGTGGCGTAACCGGGGGGCGCAAGGGGCACATTTATTTAATGGGGTAAGCATATGTTTAAATTTGCTAGTATAGTATATGCCTATGTTGTTTTCACTGTAAACTAGCGCGTGTACAGAAATTCACTAATTTTCAGGGGGCAAGAGGGGCAAGATTCCCCACAAGGGGGGGGGGGCAGCTGCCCCCCCCCCCCCCCAAGCGCGGTACGCACTGAGTGGAACGGGTGGGCTCCAACACTGGTCAGTAAATATTTTGTACTCTGCTGTTGAGTCAAACTTTTGTCAATATTGGGTAATTTGTACCCAACATTGAGCAAAATTTTACCCTGCGTGAGTAAAAGAGACACCCCCTCGAGTTGAGCAAATTTACTTGTTGCAGTGTTTGAGAAAAGGCTATGCTCTGCGGTTGAGGTAAAATTTTGCATGTTAGCGGGGAAAAAACACTTACTCAATTAGTTGCGTAAAAACTTTAACTAACCTAAGAGTTGTTCCCTTCGGACTATGCCAAAAAGTAAAGTTTTGCCAAGGATGACTAATATATTAGACGTGTATAGGTGTGTCCCTCCGGTGTCCATTTTTGGTCTCACCTATCTCCCACTGAACATACATGATTGAGCGACCGAGACATGCCACAGCGCTATATACAGGCCAATAAGGAGACCCTGCATACAGTACAATAACTCTTTCTGTAGTTTTTACTTTGATTCTGCGAGCTGTTCCTTGATTTCAGCGTATCGAGGCTCTGCAAAGTACCGCCGTATCTTTTCTGTTTTCTCGTGGTGATGGCCAAATACCTGAATAATACAAAAGGCACATACACATATTGTATTATTTAATTCATCTTACAAAGTAACCTGACGTTTCTTCTTTTTATATTTATTTTACTGCCTTCCGGGGGGCTTGGGTAACCAACTACTTTTCAAGGCATTATTATTCAGTCATTTTGAAATGGGGGGGGGGCGCCCTAAAATTTTCTCTCTTTTTTGGTTCACTATGGTAACAAATTATGCATTATTGTTTTTTATGTATTATTTATAGCCTGCATCTCTACTTATACGAAACCAAACATTAGCTCATAATTAATCTACAAAAAATACACAAGCTTACAAAGGACATCGCCGGATAAGGAGAGAAGGCGACCCTCTATAATCATCATACTTGTATTTCACCATCAATTTTGAGTTTGCAACTACTTCATCATGTATGCAAGGTGTTTTTTATCCCCAAAATGCACTTGTATCAAGAAAAAATGATTAAAGTCTGACAGATTTCAGGGGGATGCTCTCTGGATAAAGCAAAGCTTAGAGCGTGCCTCCATTTCAATGACCATTTATTACTTAAATGAAGAAACAAGAAGATGTTGCATAGCTGCCCTTTGTTATGGTGCTTGTAAAGTGACGCTATAGAGCCCTATTGTGGGGGGACTGTAGTGCACAGATCCTATATGAGTATGCAAATCTGGATAAAATTGAGAATTTTGGTACTTTATGCATTGATAATCAAACAAAAAAACTGATGGAAGCTTCTTTTTACCACGAAACTTCCGAACTATAAGCCATTGATAGTGCAAACTATACCTTTTTGGAATCCTTGTAACCAGACAAACATAATGGTGTGCTTTTCAACACATTCGGGACATTTTAAAATGTTGACCCCTATATAACCTTGAAACCCAAGCCGGGGTCCATTAAGGGGAGTTGGCAAGCGCTTCCATCAATGTTATGGATTATCAATGCCTAAAGTACTTGTGTGCAAAAAGTCACAATTTTATCCGGAAGCGCGTACTCTTTCACTACAGTCCCCTGCTACTAGAGCCCTTTTGTCCTTCATAACCTACAAAGGGTCTACATGAGGCAGGCCATTATAACAATACCCAAATACCTAAACTCCTCAAAAGAAATAAGTCCTCCCTTGATAAATATGGACGTAACTAAAAAATTATCGGGCCCCCTAAGTTGATTTAAAGTGTAAAATGTGCCCTGATCTTTTACTCATTCAATGTGCATTACTTTGTGAACCACAAATTCACCCTTCACCACGAAAATCAATCAATTATGAACATTGATGCATGAAAAAAAGTTGCACTTTCCCTGCATAGGCATTTCACTATACTGTGACATGTCTCTGGATGACATCCATGATAAAATGAGGTAAAATTAAATGTACGCTTGTTGATCTGGTTGGCTGGAAAAAAGTCAAAACAAAAACAGTCCTTAAAACATGAAGGTTTACATTGGCAAGTTGATGATTGCAGTTGTTTTGATGATAACAAATCACAATTCTGATAATCCAGCATAGGTCTAACTTAAATTTGTATGAAAGTGTTAATGCAAGAATAAAATAAATTTAAGTTTTAACAAAAAAGAAATGAACTTACCAGTTAATGTCCTGAGTGTCTCTGCTTTGTTCACAATGGACACGTCTTGTCGAACAGTTGTGGTTCTTCGCAGACCACTTCTGGGCAAATTCTTAACCTCACCTGTCACTTGGAATTTATTTCTCAACGTTCTTATTGTCTTGGGACACACATTGAATCTTCGTGCAACTTCTTTAACTGCCACACCTTCATCCAGAAAGGCTGTCGCTCTTGCCCTCTCTAATTCACGCATTTGAGGCATTCTAGCATGGGAAATTTCTTAATTTACTACTGGTACAGGAAAAGACAAGACAGGTGTGTATTCCAAATGAACTAAACATCTTGCATCAATAACACATTCATTTGACTACCACCTCAGGGATGCCTTTTGGAGGAATTTGAACCAATGTCTTGGGATGTAGGTCTCATTTCATTGTTTTCTTATGTAACAGGGTTTGTCAGGGAGGACAAAAGTCACCCAGGCTGAACATTGTCCTTTGACAATTTTAAAACATTGTTAGCAAAAAGTCTTGTCTTGTAAGTTAAAATGTCCGCCTAAAGTTATGCACAGGAATGCATAACTGTGAATATTGAATGCATGGAATCCCTATGCAGGAAAAGTGCAACTTTTTTTAATGCATCAATTTTCATAAGTGATTGATTTTCGTGGTGAAGGGTGGATTTGTGGTCCAAAAAGTAATGCACATTGAATGAGTAAAAGATCAGGGCACATTTTACACTTTAAATCAACTTAGGGGGCCCGATAATTTTTAGTTACGTCCATATTTATCAAGGGGGGAGTTATTTCTTTTGAGGACTTTATTAGCTTATGCTGCCAAGATTTGGATTATATAACCGTCTTCACACCAAGCAGACTGTTGAATAATGGTCCATGAACGCGCTATTTATATCATGAGCAATTGACTATGAGCTAATTCCAGCACAATTCCCATGGCGGCTTGGCGCAGTTCAATAGCTTTCATTCACCATTGTACTGAGAAAATACACCCTCTGTATTTAAGTGTGATTTATGATATCCAGATATCCTGAGCCCTTTGTATTAGCATGCCTTACCGCATAGTGATGTAAATAGTTTTTGGGGGGGTAATTCCATTTAGTGTTCAGGCCCCTCAGAAAACAAAAATGCAGAAATGAGCCCCCCCCCCCCCCCCCCCCCGGAACCAGAATGCCACTAATATATATGTTGCTATAGTCAGGGACAGAATTAGCGGACCAATTGCGCGTATGTCGCGGCGCACTATGATTGGTTTGAATGTGTAGTATGGGCGGGGCATGTTCGAACAAAATATGATTTAAAATGTCAAAAACATGCCCAATTTTAGTCGGATTTTCGACGCATAGACACAATAATTCACGTAAGTAAACTTTCTGTTTCAATAAGCCTTAAATGTTCACAGATTATTCTTCACGGCCGACATTTGTTCTGCACCGTCAAATTACGTCAGACGCGCAATTGGTCGCCTTATTACATAATTAGCCGACCAATTGCGCGTATGTCAATCAGCGCGGCGCACTATGATTGCTTTGAATGTGTAGTATGGGCGGGGCATGTTCGAACAAAATATGATTTAAAATGTCAAAAACATGCCCAATTTTAGTCGGATTTTCGACGCATGGACACAATAATTCACGTAAGTAAACTTTCTGTTTCAATAAGCCTTAAATGTTCACAGATTATTCTTCACGGCAGACATTTGTTCTGCACCGTCAAATTACGTCAGACGCGCAATTGGTCGCCTTATTCTGTACCTGACTATAAATAATGTAGCGCACATCCTTGCAAAGCGGCATTGTGGTTCTTGGGAGAGAAAAGGTTTATATTTTAAAATTTCAATTACCCGTTGAAGCCTGTATTATAATTTACATAAACAAGACTTTTTTGGAATCTATGTAAAGTTGGACTTTTTTGAAAACCAGCAAAAGGTAAACTTTGAGCTCGTCGCTTTGTAATGAGGAACGTCTCAAGTTCATCCCTTCTCATGAAAACTATAGAGGGCCTCCTTCATTCCTTATCCGGCGATGACCTTTAGAAACACCAATTAAAATGGCATATCGTCAGGGATATTCCAAAGTATAGATTCAGCTGCATCAGCTCTTTCGGCTTCAAGGACGAATGTAGGCTAATTGGCTTTATGTGGTAGCAAAAAATCAGGTTTCTTTTCACTGCATCCAGATTTGTCCATTAGAACGGAGTCATCATCAGTTTGCCAGGAAATGAACTGGCACCGACCCGATTCGATAGTTTGAATTAACCCTGTCGATTTATGACATTTTGATTCTGATTTTTAGGCGTATGATCTGTAATTCCTGGTTAAAGACATGATAACTATCAAAAAAAATTTTTTTTTTTTTTTTTTTTTGCTCAATGCTGATGGACTGTCAGCAGTTGATTTCTTATAATGGGTGGTCTAAGGAAGCCAAATCCACAAAAAAACTAACTATAGTAATATTTTCTAAGTAAACTGGCTGGCACCCGGACTAGTATTATAATTTACATAAACAAGACTTTTTTGGAATCTATGTAAAGTTGGACTTTTTTGAAAACCAGCAAAAGGTAAACTTTGAGCTCGTCGCTTTGTAATGAGGAACGTCTCAAGTTCATCCCTTCTCATGAAAACTATAGAGGGCCTCCTTCATTCCTTATCCGGCGATGACCTTTAGAAACACCAATTAAAATGGCATATCGTCAGGGATATTCCAAAGTATAGATTCAGCTGCATCAGCTCTTTCGGCTTCAAGGACGAATGTAGGCTAATTGGCTTTATGTGGTAGCAAAAAATCAGGTTTCTTTTCACTGCATCCAGATTTGTCCATTAGAACGGAGTCATCATCAGTTTGCCAGGAAATGAACTGGCACCGACCCGATTCGATAGTTTGAATTAACCCTGTCGATTTATGACATTTTGATTCTGATTTTTAGGCGTATGATCTGTAATTCCTGGTTAAAGACATGATAACTATCAAAAAAAAGCCTGTTAACACCATTCAACTCTATACAAGTCTATGATTTCGTGCAGAAATTACATGAATGATGCAGAACAATAGTGCGCTAGATTATACACGTACCTTTTCACTAACCTCCTCCGATTTGACAAACCATCTGTAGGCTTCATAAAAGTCTCTTTTATCTTCATACATTATTCCAATATTGAGATTGAGTCTCCTCGCCATAACACTACACATTCCATATGATTGTGAACATAATTCATACGCTTCCATGTACAACTGTAAAAGCAGGATTTGATGAATATAATAATATATTTTCGCGCTCCTGTACCATTTGTGTATTCAAATATCTCCAGGAGCATATTCAGGGTTTTCTTAGAAAATGGTGGCGCTATTACTATCGATATTGAATCGTCTATGGGCATTTATACACAGTTGCACCCGCCTTATGATTAAAAATGCTAAAAAGAGAACGAGTGTATAGCGCCCTTAATTTGCCTACTACCACGATGGCGACGTAGGACCTGCGGAAATACTTGTTTAGAGTATGTTTAGTCGGTGTAAATACTTGTATACGGTTCATTTTGTAAGTCCATGTTCACGCATCTTATCCAGCTTTGAAAGCTTAGAATACAAGTGCCCCCCCCCCGGTAAGAACCCGGCCGGGTAGTTTTAATCACGATTGTGGATTTTCCTGCAACAGTCTGTTTTTGCAGATACCACGACGAATCCTTTTTCTTCCATCTTACGGTTAAAGATAGCAGCTCTTGTCCGTAAAAAAACAACATGTCGTCAGTGTGAACTCTGTGAACGTTAAGTCGTGGACAGTTGATCATACGTCTTGCTCGGCAACCATGTTAAACAATCTCCGATTTACCGTTTAGCGTGCAATGTTGATTCTGTAGTGTCTGTCACAAACGACGAAGACGGCTTTTTTGGAATTGACCATGCCACAGATCAAACAGTCTGGCAGTCTCAATCGTGGTTGTCCTGAAGATTTTCTTGACCCATATTGACCACCTCTCGCTTGACATCTGAGGATTTTTGAAAACGTATACTCTTCGATATCGCGAGGAAATCAGCTACATCGGCTTGTCTGTGCTCTTCCCGGCTGAGTGCAAGCTTTGAGAACGTGGGCTCGTTGCACACAGGCTTGGGTCGAGGACAATGATAAAATGTCAAAGGTTTAACTTTTTATAGGTCCCAAAAGAAGGCCTTGTTACGTTTTTCAAAATTCTGCATGAATTCAGTGAGTAATTATTAATCTGTCTAATATGGTTATTGAACCGCTCAAACAGATTGGGTCTGAAAAAAATTGAGTCTGATTGGGTCTGAAAAAAATCTTATATTTCAAATCTATTGGGTACAGTGTATAAAGAAATATATATCATTTTCAGTAAGACCACAATGTGATGTTCAGTCCAATGTACCCTAATTGTAAAACAACATTTCTCATTGTTATTTCTCATCATTAACTCTCGCTAATACAATTCAAGGGCCTGCTTTCAACAGGGAAACACGCAAAATTTACCAAATATATTTATTAAATTAAAAAGTGTAACTTTTTTAAACAGGTTTGTCTTGCCTTTTTCTGTTCCTCGCTGCCACGTTGAGCTAGTACTCCCTTCGGCATGATGGCATCCGAAAGGTTGCCCTTTGCATCCAACTATATTCAGAATAAGGATTAATAAACAAATTACTTAGGTAAAGCAATATATACTTACATAGCAAATATACCTAAAATCAATTATGTTTCGCTTGCATGTATGGTAGTTGTCGCTGACTCGTTGTTGTTATATAGTGGTTGTTTTAACTAACTTGTAGTTTTATTGGGTATTGTGTGTTGCTGTCTATCATTTTGTAATTACTTTCTTAAACCACCCTAACATGCAATATACATTTTTAAAAATTTGAATCCCAATTCCAACGGGATTTTGTACCATGGGTCTCTAAAGGATACAGCTCAATGTGGTATGAGAAATACGACGAGAACTTTATACTCTATATTTTCTCGCTTAAAGAAAAGTTCGGGGTATAAAAAAACAAAGAACATAAAACACAAAACAGCATGGCCATTGAAACACAAGACCACCAATATCAGGAATAAACATCAAAACTTTAAAACAAATCTTGGGTGCCATGGACCCCCCCCCCCCTTATAGGCACTTGTATTAAAATTATTTCAGATACCTCTTTGAATATTTTAATGGCAAGTTCGATGTGTCTCTTGGATTCTTCCACAGCCTCTTCTTTGGATAGAACTGCATCACCTCCACACTCAATCCACGTACTCAAAGCAAACGTTAAACCAACCAACGTCTTTCCAAGCTTGTACTATTAATGTATGAAATTATCAAATACAGGGTTTTCACAAAAATGGTGCAAGGCAAAAGCGCCCTCGTTGGAGGTGAACAAAATAGAATTGTGATGTATATAATATTTACATCATATCACAAGTGAAGTCGTGGCTTTTGAATACCGTTTACAGCATCCGATTTGGTTGTTGTAATCTAGAAATATGGCTAATATTCTAAGAGAGGATGCGATACCAATTATGCTACTTTTCACAGAATGGATACAAAGTCAGAGCATCATGTTGATAGGTTAAAAGAGCTTGATTTATTTAAGATTTTACATCAGAACCTGCAACCGCACATCGAAAGAGTTAGTTCCATTGTGATCATTTAAATAGTCATGTGCAATTTCAATTTGATTACATGGTTACTATGGTTATATGTATTTTTGTCTGATCCATTTATCATGGACGGACATTTTCAAATTTTGATACAAATAATAACTATAAAAATAACCCTTGGCCTTAATAGTTGGGTTTTGTACATGTACTTAATAGAGTAGTATCTTGTCAGTTTCTGCCAAGTACAGTCAAGGTGCGAGAATATGTTACTAAAAATAGAACAGCGCCTAAAGTCATGTCATGGACGGATAGGGATAGAATTTTGGTTTTGCAGTTTTTGGTATTCTTTTCTAAACTGTATTTTTTTTCAAATCACCAAATATATATCAGCACTGACCCTAGTCCTTCATATAAGACACACAGATTTTCCACACAACGTTTACCTTTCGAGAACCGTCCGACATTTTTCTGACGTCATGGACGGACATGAATGTTAACAAAATTGTTGACTTGTACAATAGGTAATATTTTTGCTACTATAAGCAAGTTGTCTTATAGCTCCATCATGCTGCACCAAAGGTTGTTTGAAATACCAACTTACTTGAAATAAACAGGCCCAAAATATATGATTTATTTACCTGAACAATTTTTCTTCTCCAAAATTGTCTCTAAATGGGTGTAAATTTTTAATAGGATGATTCTGCATGTCAAAATGCAAAAAGAAAACTTTTACTCCTGTTCGTTCAGTAATTATGGCTTCCAAACCGTTTAGAGGCCTGGTCCATTGAAAGCAATGTAAAATAAGCAAAGTGTTCGTCCATGACACACTTTCAATTCTCATTTCCACTAACTTGTAACAGTTGAATATCCATTTCACTAATAAATAATACACCTCATAATGAGCGAAGATACTCCCTTGTTTTCACTTATTTTTTTCCTTCTTATAAGATGTAGAAAACCTTTACGAAATGTCAAAAACCCCGAATCTCGTTACCTTACTTACAGCATTTCTAAAGTTTGTGTAAGTTTGTATATAATGATATTCCCCTACATATATCACCACTACCTAATTTATTAGATGGATCAACTTTTAAGATAAAACCACATTTGTCATATGTGGATGTCTGTCCATGACGTCTGTCCATGACACCCCTGCAATACAATGGTCCATTCCATATGTTTCAGTTGCTGATTTTGTGTTGATATAGTTTCTGAAAGAAGAGATGTTGGCCGATCATTTAACAAAGAAATGAAATAAAAAATATTATATTTTTTAACTACCATGCATGTTCATTTTCAATATCTTCCAA
>JAMKCH010027825.1:0-16660 GCA_023653785.1 Ophioderma brevispina | reverse complement strand
GTTTGTGAAAACACATATATGTTTTTATGATTTTCACATTCGGAAAAGGGACACAAAACTACACTGTGTCGTTTTCCACAAAATATATATATGGGTAATGAAAGTTTTGAATGTTTTCTAATTGCCAATTAATCTTTTAATGTCCTATTTTTTGTAGTTGGCATTGTTTGTCTTGCAATGTCACTTTCCTATTGGTTTGTACAGGTAAATACTAAAACACGATCTTTGATCGCACAGTCGCGGATTCACATAAATTGAAGAATTAAAGCAATCTAAAAGGATAACGTCTGTTTCACAATTAATGTACAGGTTTTGAAAATGATATAGATAGCACAGCGCTTTGAATCCATTGGAAAAGGCTCTATCAAAAATGTCGGTATTATTATTAATTTCATATTATTATTTATTGTGTAAGTACATGAATATGTAGATATTTCGACAAGAAAAAATTTCAAACGACTTGTGTTAATTAATCAATAATTTTACTCACACTCCCATTTTGGTCGCACTTACTTATCAATTAACGGCGATTGCCTTTATTTTTTTCATGAAAAGATGCGTATCCTAAAGTTAGACAAATACCAAAAAATATAAGTCGAAAAAGTATCTTTATCCATAAAACTGGCAAAATGTAGTTAGCTGGTCCCCTAGGAGTAGGAACCCACCTGTCCACTTATGTGTTAACGATTCAAATTATTGGTTCTTAAAAAGAGCTTACATGGATAATTTTGGTGCTTTATAGGTAAATAATCTTGATGTATGACCTTGTGTGAAGAAGAATGGAGTCGCACCTTTATTTTTAGAATGTTAGTGTCTAATGTTCAGTATGGTTCAATTCGTTTGGATTTTCATTGCATTTTTTTAAATATCTTTGCGCAGACTTATTTCCATAAAAACAACAATACGTTCAGTCGGGACAATTTTTATTATCACTCACTTTGACACACATCCTGCCTGCCGGATAATATCCACGTATCTCACTAAAAAAATGTCCTGTTTTCACTTGATCACTGTAAAAATCTGAACCGATGGTCGCATTGTAACCAAACAAAAGTAATTAAAGCCTAATCTAAGCAGAATTTTATAAAGAAATAATATTCTATTCACCATGTCTCGCCCCCTTAATAAAATTGATGTTTTCGGTATTAAAAGGCGCAATTAAGAGATTTCACATACCAGTTCCCCCCCAAAAAGAAATCGAAAGCCCTGAGTTTTCGCACTGATCATGCAATAGCTCTATCACCAATTCCCGTCGGAACGAATTAACCGAGAAAGATTGCTTGTTACAATAAATATTCTGAAACATCTGATTTCGTATTGGAACAAATACGAAATTCAGCTATTGTTTTATATTGAAACTATAAGCAAATAAAATCATCTTTTGTTTTCATTGTTTGTTAAATACATATTCTGTAGCTATAAATACACTCTTAAATAAAGGTTCAACATAGTAGAACTTTTTGTCCTGTATTTTACCCTCTAAGCACTGTTAAGGTTCTCTAAAGAACCTTAAAAAAGTTCTATGAAGAACCTTCAAAATTTAAAAGGCTAGGAATGTTCTTTTTGCATGTGTTCCCATATATTTTGAAAATGGAAGCACTGTGAAAGGCAGAGTGAGAGTGATAGTGACGACCCTTTGGTTCATAAAAGATTTTTGTGGCAAAATAAAATTTCTTTCGTTCCTATCAAGTACTCTGAATGGAGCTTTGTTAACAAACATTTTTTAGGGTTCCTAGAATTTTAGCTTCACAAAGAACATTTTCTTGGTACAAAAACCTTTTTTGGTTATAGGAAGAACTCTTAACAAATCTTCACAGGTTCTTTATAGAACCAAAAAAGGTTCTGTAGCCAAAGCAATGGTTCTGTGTAGAACCTTCAAACTCTAGGAACCCTTAAAGCATGTAATAAAGCAGCCTTCTGAGGACTGCCGAACGGCTCTTGGTAAACGAAAAAAACATGATTTTTTACGGGCAGGGTTATGAAATATTTTGGAAGCAAAGGGTTATCACTGCCTTTCATGTTGCTTACCTTCAAAAATATATGTGAAAACATACCAAAAGAATTTTTTTAGGCCTATTTAAATTTTGCAGGTTCTTCATAGAACTTTTTAGGTTCTTTACAGAACCTTAGCAGTGCTTAGGGTGAAAAAATACAGGACAAAAAAAGGGTTTTATGTTGACACCTCATCTTAGAGTGTACACGGTAAAAATCTATATAAAACTTTTTATAAATGACAACATAGGATGCCTCAACATCTATAGTTGACACCTACATTTGAGAGGCGTTTATATCAGATTGTAAGTTGAACAAAAGGAGATATTCACGTTTAGACCACACATCCTTGGAAATATGTCGACGAATTGTGAGAAGTGGGGTGCGTTATTAGCTGCTCCATTTTCTGCATACATCTACTAGTGTTCTGATTTTGTTCCTTTTCGTTCAAACCGACCATCAATATAAACTTCTAGAAGCTAGTGTTATTGGGTCCAACACCAAATTCGATACGAATATGTTCAATTATACAAACTACACGCCACGTTAAAAGTCTGCAGGCCTTTGAACGTAAGTCTTGTGATATTACTGCCCCCGTCATTGTCATTATAGGAACCGCTTTGACAAAGCGATTTTAAAAAGCGATAGGATTGAAAGACTACCGTGGAACTTTTCTAAATTCTAAAAGTCGAAAATTCATGGTGAGAATGCAAAAAATGGCAAAGTTCCATGGCAAAGTGATGTCAAAATTGTGCACACAAAGCGTAATAAACGAGTTATAAATCTCAAGACAATCAGGGCCGTAATTTTTGTTAAGTTGTTACCTTGTAACCATATAGACCTACCGACATCATTAGTTGCGAAAAGAGTTCCGATAATCAAGAGAAGATCTTCTCTGTGGTTATAATTCTCTCTAAGGAAAAGTCGCACAAGAGGCGGGCATTCTTCCTAATTCCGTAATTAGCCCAGGGGGGCCACTTCTCAATGACAAAGAGGGGGTATCTCCGTTGTCCAAGGCCATCACAAAAAGTACCCTAAATACGTATTTTCGAAGCTTGAATTTCACCCCTAACCACGTATCTGCAGCGCAATTAGCTACCCTAATCAAGTACTTGATGGAATTGCGCCCCTAAACAGTATCAGTAGCGCAATTTTTCCTACCCTACAAGTATTTGTCTTTCTCCCTACCTAAGCAAGTAATTGATGCTATTATTACCCTTTATACGTAAAAACCTAAAACATATTCTTTTGAAACACCAAGAGACTTGTCTGACGTTTGGTGTAATTCTAAATATCTGGGCAAAAGGGAGAGCGGGGGCCAGCCGCTTTCTCTCCCGCGAGAAGCCGAAACCCATCCAGCAATGTTTTCTTTCCCGAAAGACATTTTCCTCATACAAATTTGATTAAATAAAAGCTATTTGATATTTGTACGTGTTTTAACTTTAAAATACATATCGGCCAATGATCGACGGATAAAACAGTCAAAATATAGTGCATGCATGTAAGGTTTCATTTGAACTAATCATAAAATTAAGGTGTTCATGAGAGTTCCGTAAAGCGGCATCGGAGTTGGGTCGCGGAAACCTTGAAGTAATTTAGTTTTCAGACAGGTCCTATGGTTTCTAAAAGGATCCGGGAGAATTCCCATTTAACGAAGTTATTTTCGGCACTTCTTTCGCGGGCATTTGCAGCGCAGCGTAAATCGGCATTTCCCTTTCCCCTGAACATGGCCGAATCCGCTCAATATGCACCCAAATTATGCCCCAAAAGTTATTTAAGAAAATTATAAACCTAGAATTGACTGACATTATGAGTTTTTAAAATTGCTAAAACATTGTGGTCCGTATTTCATGGTAAGTGATCTAGAACTATTTTGGTTATAAGCGAAACATAATCAGAGGCAATCCTAAGGAGTCGTCATTTCTCAATCTCAAGCAATCGGGTGTACTAGCCTGTACTAAAAATCCGGTGTATGATTCTTTAACCTGTGAAAATTTAGGGATTTGAAAGCACCGGTTTGAAGGCAAATACAGACTTCCAGAACCCGTTTTTAATTTTTTTTTATGCTGAAATGAATATGGACCTAAATGCGTAAGTCCTCATTAGAAAATATAACCCTTTGTCTTGATTTTGGGTGATTTTTAAGACCCTTTTCAACGTTTACGTACGTCACGTGCTGATCCTGAAAAAAATACCCTTTTTACGTGATTGCTTGGACACGATGATACCCCCTTGTTCTATGAAGACTGATCCCCCCGGGGTAATTAGGTGTAGACTCTGTTTCCGAGTGATCCGTTTAATTGTTTTTTCTCGAATTGTAATACTTTGTCATGCTCTAAAATGGCAAATTTAAATTGACTTGTAGAGCCTAATAGCGGCGAAAATGAAGAGGCGAGTTTGAAGTGTTTGGACTGGCTGACACATCATTATCTTGCATACCTTATTGTTTTTAATAAGTCTCTGTAATCCGTAAAAGGAATTCCGCACTTCACTATTTTGCATTCATTCTTAATTTTGGTGTTAAGTAAAATCTCTAATCATGCATGTTATGCGCGAATACTTTAGGCACGGAATATAGCGGCAATAGAATTCCATTAAATTTAAAACAATACGTTAACAACTCAATTTTATTTTCTTTCTCACGTTTTTTTTTTACAATATTTTCTTTTTAATCTTAAAAGATAAAGTCAATAGTAAAGTCCAAATATTCCGATATCTCGAACGCAATCCAACATTTTTGCATTTTTGACTTCAATTGGATCTATAATCCACAAATTTTTAACCTAGAAAACATATGTTTTGTTTCATCACTGTTAAAGCACTTCACTTTTTACACTTTTGGCAGTAAAACAAAAAAATACCTAGGTCGAATCGAAACCCATATCCGTAAGTACTGGGATCAGAAAATTAAGAGAAAGAAGAGCAAGGCATGATGAGACCTTAAATAAAGAGGAGGATGAAATAAAGAGAGGAATGATGAATATTTGTTTAAAAATGATAAGTTTTGTTTTATAAAGAACCATGTGTTAGATTTGCACCATGCTATTCAATGTAATGTTTTCTCTTTGAGGAGATTAATTAACAAAAGCCTGTCTTGTATCATTAGTGTGCATTTGTCGTATTTGTTACTGTCCATGGACTGATTGGTAAAATACTTACGTAAATGTTGTAATTAAAGTTATGCCTAAAGAGTGCCGTTTAGAGTTGTTGCATGTTTAATAAAACAAATGACATAATATTCAAACACATATAAGCCATGTTCTAAGGAGATAGTGATAGTTGCAGTAGAAATTAATGAATTAAAGTTGCTTAAAGTTGCCACGCCGCAATGAAATACATAATTATAAGCTTACATTTTTAACGTTGCATTTTCTTTAAGGTTGGTCTATTTTTCAGACAGACTATCTAAACACATGAATTCATTTGGTAAATTCCGTTAATGTTTCTTCATAAAAAAATCCCTCACTTGATTGTACTTTTTTCTGACTCACCCTGTAGAAAATCACAACTTTATTATAAAACAAATTCCGGATCCGGAATTGTTGTTATACACAGTATCCTATGCCACTCTCTACTATACAAAACTGTTTACTGCATCAAAACGAAAAATCCGATTCATCCCAAACTTTGGAACTGAGCATTTTAGGTGACTATCTTTAGTTATAGTTGATTATTTTTAATAAATACACAAAAAATATATTTGAAAATCTCTGAGTCAGCCTTTAACCCCAAGTCTGGTTTAAATCGGACTTAGTTTTCGAAGGAGACGCGAAAAACGAAAACCTAATCAAACTGGAACACACAAATATACATACAGATACATACATACGTACATGCGCACCCTAGCAATATTCTCCTCTGATTTCCAAGCCATGGGAGATAAAAAGTCTATACGATTTTTTAAAACGAATTTTTATAAACAATCTAGTGGACATTTTTTTCCTATAGTTCCTAAACATGCGAAATAGAAATACAATTATAATGAAAAGCATATAAATAAAAAAAATTATCTCAGTCCTTGCTCCTCCAGTTCTTGCTCATTGAACGCATGGGTATTCTATGTTCCCTGAGGTTCATTATGTCACAGAAAAAAAATATTTTAATTTCGTAGGACAGTGTAATCAATCGTGCTTATACTTTACCGTGTTACAGCTAATATTGCCTTCATTATTGCATTTCATTATGTCAACCTTTGCTCTTCACTAGTATATTTAAATTATATTATAATTATATTATATTCTCTATATTTCGCGGAAGGTGTGAATAAAAAATTGAAGTTTCCCTGACTCAGGACGTATAATTGGTAACTTACAATTATAATACAAACCTTTAAACGACTGGACAAATAGACCAACGCGTCTGTTTGGCCAATGGACGCGGCTGTTTGGCCAATGGACACGGTTGTTTACGAAACAGACGCACTATCATACGTGGAACTCACGAATAAGAAAAAAAATGTGGTCTTTGGGTGAATGTGGTCCAAAACTGGAAGTGTATCGGCGCATCGGTCTATCCAATCAATTATAAGCGTATATACATGCTACAAATTATTTCAGGATGAGGTGATTTTTTTTGAAAAATACTGTTTAGCAAGTTTTCACGATGATTCCTAAACCATGAGGATCTAGATCTGAACAAAGTGTGTATGTGAAACTATATGGCTGGTCCTAGTTCATTTTTTTATCCAAGTTATTTGCAATCTATTTTCATATTTTTATGTATTTTAACTTTTATATTGTCAGGTATATGTATAGTGCAACTAGCATTAACCACTGTAGCGCAAGAACCACGATGGAAATAAGTATATGCGCTCATGTATGATTTTTGTGTTTTTTAATCCTTGGTTTGCCAAAGTGAATGAACATTAAATGCAAGGGATACAGTTACACACAAATCATAATTTTGATGGAAAATGAATACAGGTCGGGTTTTTAGAATTGTACGAAGGGGTCTTGGTTTGGATATGGACGTGGACTCAGGGAGTCTGAAAGTATCTATCCTTAATACCGATTTGTTGCCAAAAAGGGACTAAAACAGAATCCAAGCACAAAAAAGGATACATATACACTGATTGTATCTTTAACCGATCACAAGGAACATAGGGGTCCAGATTTGTGGCCAATACAGCAGCTTTTTATAAGTGTAATATAAAGTCATTGGTATAAAATCGATCGAGAGCTGAAATCGAGATCGAGAGTCAAATGACACGGGAATACGAATATGGTTGATTGTATTAATGTTTTCTTTACAAAATATATCCAACATATGTACCAAAGATAAGATGATTACACGTCATAATTACGTATAGTTTGTATTGTAAAAGGCATATAGAGGACCTGCTGGTTTATGCACTAAAAGCAGCACATATTAGTATTACTATGATTGCAACATTGAACAAACAAAAAATGATAAAAAAAAAGAATAATCCCTAAAGCCATGTTCAGCTTTTTCCAATGAGGCCCAGGTTTTTTCCTTTTTGCATGTAATGAAATAACTAGGTAAAAGCAAACTGTGGATAAAAAAAACCCCCAAGAATCCATATGCGCATGTGGCATGCTGAATCATGAAGTAATTAAACCAAACGATCTGTTTATTTAAGACTAACATCGTTTTGCATGTCAGTTGCAGGATTGAATAGAAAGTACGGGATCAAGCAAATTACTACGGTTGTTCAAACTTATTGATGACTTTATTGAAAGTAGGCTGCTTTAGGGTTTCCCATTTTTTTTCTTTTCGGTTGCATTAATTATGGTGATGCTTGGGGGGAATTTTCGCGTGAATGTTGATTGGTTTCTGCTGCCGTCTGTTTTGCCGTCCGTTTTGCCCGTTGTTTAGCCGTCTGTTTGGCTATCTGCCCGTCCATTAGGTCCGTCTGTTGGGCATTTTGCCCGTCCATTAGGTCCGTCTGGTAGGCTTTCTGCCGTCCATTGGGTCCGTCTGTTTGGCCGTCTGTTTGCCAATTGGCGCGGCTGTTCCAGCGTATGTTATGCGATTTTCTCCCAGTTACTTACCGGCTCGTGATTGGGTTATAATCCCACTAACACAGATTAGATCTGTGTACTGTCACCCATGGATGGAAGACAGGATATGAAAAAGCACAACACACAGTCGACGTGACCCATAGTTGGATGTTTACATGCTGTACAATTGCATAAAAATAGTAAGTATGAGTGAAACTAAACCTTAATCACTTTTGGTTGTGACTATGAAGTCCAACTTGTCAACAAAATACTGAAATACACTGCTAAATTTCATAAAAAATCATGGAAAAAGTGGTTTGTGCATTGTAAATATCCAGGATACTAACATACACAAGCAGCATTGCCATTGCCAACCATGCCCATGTTGAGGGTTGTTGATAAAGACTGTCTAAGGTTGGAAATGGCATGGCCATGGGATGGTGACATCTCTCAATTCAGTGGTTTAATCTGTTATAAATATAGGTTGTGTATTCAAGCAGTGCTACTCCTATCAATGAAAGTAAGACAGTCGAATGAGTGTCAACAAAACAGCTGCTATGCAATCCTAGTCTGTCCTTGTGTGTCTGATGGGTTGTACTGAGCAAAGCTGTACACACATTCAATGGGTGTAAGGGTCAGTTAGTTGTGATGTGCCTGATGGTGTTCTACCCGATGAACCAATCCAGAATTCCAGATCAGGTTTTTGGTAACATGACAGCCATATAGGGGGACACTGCCTCAGAAAGAAATATGTCGCATAACTGAAAATTTAGCTTCATATGGAAAGAAATCTTTTTGTTTACATTACTAATTTATGGACCTAGCCTTCAAGTAACTTATCAGCTGTTAGGGATCCATGGCATGATAGCACCATTTCGATCGTTCAGATTTTCTGACAACAGATTTTATGTGTTTGCAGTATTCACTAGATGCGCGCTATCAGAGCTCATCACCGTGAATTACAAATCCTGGCCTACTCAACGATTTTCTAAACTTTTACAATGAAGGGCTGGGTCAAACTGAACTGAAAATTGATGCTGGAAAAAGTAGAAGATTGGGTGAATATCAAATGCTTTTGTGGCCTTTAGGGTTGTTTTCGTTAAGCAGTGCATGCAAGTGACATGATTATACGTGACTTAGATTGTACTCCCACATTGAATGTTCGTCGTCTATCCACAGACTCACAAGGACATTAACTGGATAGTATTTCACTAAGATTTTCTGTTTAAAAACACAGATTAGCGATGTCATCCATGGTTTATGCAATAAGTGCAAAATTGTGGTGTGCAATCTTGCCACACCAAAACATAAAAAAACATGATTGTGAGGAAGGTAGTGGAGGTGAGAAGGAGTAGCGATGTGTCAATTTGGGTGATGACGGTGGTTAGGCTTGAGGAGGAGGTAGTGAGATTGATATGCGGCGGCTGTGCTCCGCAGAGCGGTAGAACGCATGAAGAGAGGAACATTTTTAGGATGAGATGGCAGAGGGAAGGAGGATGCAAAGTGTGGGCGAATAGTTCATGTGTTGGTGCGATTTCAAATGGGCATGTGGAAAAAGGGATCGATGGGTTGGGGGGGTTAACGGAGGGAACTGGTTTGGGGGAGAGAAACCTGGATACGTGGTTTTAAGAAAGGGTCAGCATTGAATCGCCTCCCAAAAAAGGGTGGTGCAGTACGTTTTTTGGTTCTGCTGTTGTTTTGATTTATGTTTCAAAAACAACACAAGCTCCAACAAATTCAGTGTCATTTTAAAGCTGTTTTATGTATATGCCGGCAAAGTTTCATTGGTCTAGCGTATAAGGAGGATACAGACAAGCTATTTAAAGGTGGAAGCCAAGGGGTGGTGCAATAGGGCCCCGAAGCGTGAGGGCGAACGAAAGCACGAGGGAGTTGAGCCAAGCTCCAGGTGATTTTGGAGGGCATGGGCGGCAGCGACCTGTGCGTCGAAAAAGTTGTTTGGGATTCAAATACGCAACAGTTGAGTTGTGCCGCGGATAGTTAAGGGCGCGACGCGCGTTAGCGATCAGGGGAAATGCGAACTACGCTATAGGTCGGAAAAGAAAAAAACTGTTGAGAATGAGTTGGATGTAAAATTTACGAAAAACTTGGGGAGGAATACAGTGAGAAAGAGGAGAGGGGGAGGGAGGAGAGAGAGAGGAGAGAGAGATAGAAGACCGGTATGATGGGGGAGGGCTATGGGGTGTATGTTGAGAGATTATGTACGAAAAAATGTAGACCAAAAACATTAGCCTAAGCCTTAAGAATACGGAAATTAACGATGTGACTGATCCTACTATATGAGGACAATAGGAATACGGGGGCCAGTGGTATTAAAAGGTGGATATGATGCGTGAACATGGCTTCCGAAAATGCACCCTACAAAAAAGATTTCCACCGACTAAAAACATACCCTAACAAGTAGTTGTGTTTTTGCTCACCATAAACAAGTCTTTGTACTACCGTTAACAAGGAGCAATGAATTTGTTGATAACTACCCTTATTGTATGGCTTTGCTCATGTTGATTTACTTCCAAATTACAATATTTTTGATGCTTGATCTCCCGTTACTCCACAATTTCAGGGTTACGAAAAACATACCATTTTTCCATGATTTGCTGTGTTGACACCCTAATCAATGTAACCGGTACCTCGCCTGTTGAAAAAAACCTTTTTACGCGTTTTGTTCTTCACGCATTCATATCAATCTTTTGGAAACAGTGCCCCCCCCCCCCCGGAGTTTGAGGAGGAGTTGTGAGAAAAAGAGAGCGGAATGCAAAAAACTTAGGCCTAATGAAAACAAGTTTATAAGGATGCTGCGCGATGCTGTGTTACTGCTGATGGGAACGATTATGGGAGTTGCGTTTAAGAATTTGATGAGAGAAAAACGTTTAGAAGACGGAAAGATTGGGACAGCGAGTATTATGAAAATTAGGGGAGGTGTGCGAAAAGACCACTATCGTTTCTGCATTTTGTACGGCACTGATTCACCTAGACTTTTGCTGATTGATTGCTTTAATGGGTTGTTGTAATGGACTATATTTACCATATAAGCACAAAAAAAGTTCATGCCATTTTATATTTTTAGGGTTCCTTGTATAATTTACCATAGGTTCCTCTAGTAAAAACTGTTTATATGATGTGATCAATATTGTGGCGCCAAGGACCACTATACATTTCCCAGAATTTTTGATTATTACTTTATGTCAGTTGGTGTATCTATACTATAAAGACGAACTCGCCCAGGTTGTTTTTCCCTGAGGCTGACATGTTGGACACAGGAGGTCGCCAGGTTGAATGTGTACATATTAAGGTTACAACCCTCCCCCCCCCCATTCCCATCGTTGTCTCTCGATTGCTGGGGTTTATGTATTCAAAACGGTGATAGACGATTTAGATTCATTGAGATTGCAAATAACGTGTGAAATAAGCTAAAATAGGTTGTAAACAGTAGTAGAGCGTATTGAATTCGGTGGTTTGACAAAGAGAAAGTAAATACGTAAATAGGGTACGTTTTCTAGGTACGCGGTTGTCATCCATGTTCGTGGCATTAATTACCCATGGTCCTTCGAGTTTGACCTTTGTCTATTTCTAGTTAAAATGATTATTCTCGGTGATTAAAAGAGATCAATATTAAGGCCTATGGCAAAACATCAAGATTGAATTTATACTACGTCTTTTAATTCATTTTCAAAGGGACTTTCTAATGATCATCAACGTGTTATTTGACGAAAAAATTCGTGACCTTTTTGTTCTCGCGTTTAACATCGTGATTCGCGTAGGCGAGTTAAAGCGAGTTGACACTTTGATATTATTCTAAAAATTATTATTTTTTGGAAACAAAAAAAATAAGAGGATAACGATACCTCATATATCAGTTGAATATACGTTTAAAATATTTGTTTGTTCATTAATTAAGCATAAGTTCATTAACGTATTTTTGGAAAGGAAATAATTGGTGACTTCCGAATGACTATTTATAGAAACAAGAACTGAATGGACACTCGGCGCGTCTCGTGGTAATGTTTGTACTGCATGCACAAGAACGGATGTGGAACGGAGTCAATGACAATGACATAAAATTTTAGCCAAAGTAAATTACTTAGCTATACTATTAACTCGAAGAAAGCAGGTCTGGTTACAAAACGCAGTGGCATGGAAATTAAATGGGGATGGCCCGATTTAAGTATATATAAAGATTTAATTTTGTTCGAATTTTTCATGGTAATGGGTGTTTTTTTTATTTGAGATTTAATAAAATTTGGGCCCGAAAATCGATGACATTTTACCAAAATTTGGTGATTTTGGCCCAAATCGCATGTTTTTTGCAAAAATCCGTTAGTTTTCTTCCGTCATTTTTCTTCTGACATTGCCATGCGCCACTGCCCCCCCTCGGTGCCTCGCGGTGGGCCCCTCAATCCCGAAAATCTTCCTAAGCCAATATTAAGCCCTCGATGTTTGCATTTTCCTTTATGCCAGTTTCAATGTCCACCGTGGTGGTATTAGTGTGTGACAGGCCTTACTCAACAGGAATTTTGCAGAGGATGTTTGATAATTGTCTACCTTAAAATTGGTATTCGTACAACACCAATAAAAATATAGCTTTGTATATATATTGCCGTTGTTGATAAATAGCATTTCAGACACCGTACACGTACACACCGACAGTACATGACAATAGGTGCGGTCACGAAAAGGGCAAATTGCGCCGGCCAAATTGGGTAAAAAAGTGAAATTATTTTTGTTGATTAAATAAGAAAACTAAAATCGCTTACAGTCATGCATGATTCGATACAAGTTATTGTAGTTAAAATACGGCAATTTAAAAACACTAGCGTTCATCATAGACATTGGCACAACTTTTATGGGTCATTCAAAAGCCCGTTCAAAGGTTTGTTTTCAACAACGTGCGTTTGTTTGAATGATATTTTCATCTTGTCCCTGCACTGAAAAACATTATTTGTCACGAAAAATCCAAATTCAAAAATTATTTAAATATTAAAAAATTGTCATGCAATGATTTTGATCATTAAAAAATAAAGCTAAAAATGTTCATAATTGTTCAATTAACAATTTATTACCTTTTCAAATGATTTCTATCATCACTGATAGCTCATTGTTTATAAAATTTCACTTTTTAAAATGCATGACAATTTATGAATAACTAAATTGTCGTTAATTTGTCATTTATAGTGGCATACAAATTCAAGTTCAGTGTATGACAATTATGCATTCAGATTTTATCGAATAGTTCTTCATCAAAATGACAAATTATGAATGCATTATTTGACATGTAGTTGAAATGTAATTTGTCATGTACACTAAAAATGCCCAATTAACGATCAAAATTATTTGAATGACAAATTAATGTATCAGTGTGGTCAAGCACCAAACCAGCAACCAAAGATCATTTTTACTTAAATCCTTACAACTTGGTCCATTGGTATAGATAGGGATGTTGCTCCATACAGTGGCCGGTGCCAGGGTGACGCCGTATCCTAACCGCCAGAACGTTCTCCACTCCCAGAAGAAACAGGAAAAAAAAAATAACGGAAGTAATCTTTGGCAAAAATCAGTGATTTGGGGCCAAAAATCACCAACTTTTTGCCAAAAAACAGCAAGTTGGGCCCCCCCAAAATTGGTTAAAAATCTGCAAAAATTTGAGTTTCTCAAAAATTTTAAATTCTTACCTCCCACCCTGTCCCCGAAATCCCCACCCACCCGGAAAAAAAGAAGTATTCGTGCACTGCAGGGGGGAACAGTACGGAAAATGCAGAATGGCGTGACCAGGTTCGGCGTTTGCCAGGTGAGATCGGGGGCGGGAGTGTGTGTGCATGTCCGACATTTTTTCTTTTTCCCCAGTATCCCCCGGCCAGACACAGTTACCCCCCACCTCCCAGCCAGAAAAAAATAATTAGATCTTTTTAGCAAAAAATATCAGTGCATTTTTGTTTTGGGGAGCCAAAAATCACAAATTTGGCAAAAACAGCAAATTGGGACTACTAAATTGGTTAACAATCTGCAAAATTAGGGTTTGCCCAAATATGTAACTTCTTCCCCACCCCCTACCCAAACACCACCCCTCCCACAACAGAAGTTGCATCGGCGCCGCCACTGCCAGAGGAAAAGATACGGAACATGCAGAATGGCACTAGGGTCGGATCGGAGCAAAGTAGGCCTATACAGAATGCCACCATCTGTAGCTCGGTGCCCGAAGGAGCAAGAATTTGCACATTAGGTTATACGTTGCATTTCAGTCTGAAACTATTAACAAATTATTATTTGTTCCGTTAGAATTAGATTTTGACCAAAGCGCACTAAAAATTGAAAATTTACCTCGATCGCCGGAAACCGCGTGTGTGTGAAAAATATGGGTTGAACCTTAAGGTGGTGCTTTCAAAGCAGGGGCCCGCATTCGGTGATAAGAATGTGATGTGCAAAAAAAGGGTTTTGGGTGATAGACAGCCAAATTGCCCATAAATAAGGGTGCTTTTTCAGCCATACAAAATTAGGCTTTTCACATCAAGTAGTTAGATTTTCTGTCAAGGGCCGCCACTAAAATCGAAATAGTTTTGTATCTTGTCATTATTGTGAAAATCACAGAGTTATGCAAGTATTGACATTGTGGTGCTTTCATGGACCAAAATTTTTGAAATTTTGAGTTCAAATGGTTTTTTGGGGTTGGGTAATTTTTGTATTTTTGCACTGATTCCAAGGTGAGGTGACAATTAGTAGGCATTTTTGGCATGCAGCACATTGTATAGCTGTTATATGTTAATAATGCATAGCCGTGATGAAGTGCGGATAATGTTTGGACCTTAGTTGTGTTTGTCAGTGTGCTGGGATGTTTAGCTAGGGTCCACAGGACTTAAGCAAGGACAGCATCCATGTATGTTGGTTGTAACAAACTCATTTCAGTTTACTTGTCAGTTGTAACATTTGCAATATGCTAGTACTAGTAGTTTTAAGATGATATGTTATAGCATAATAATATAATGTAATATTTCTGTGCATGAGTAATTTAAAAAAAATGTTTATATTTCCTCAGAATGTAAACTTGTGTATTTTCTATAATAAGCCCAGTGCATGCACCCTATCAATAGAATTTGACACTAAGTGACTGCTCATAGTATAATACCCTCTACCCTTATAATAATCCAAATTATTTCTTTCTCAATTTAAAATAAATGTCTGGAATTTCCCTGTGTGTGTGTGTGTGTGTATGTGTCTGTCCGTGTATGTGTGTCCATGTCTATGCCTGTCTGTGCCCGTCTCTTTGGCTGTCATCATGTGTGTATGTGTGTGCCTACAAGTGTGTGTGTGTTGTAAACAAATGTCAAAAATAAGAATTAACAATTGAACAAATGTTTGCTCAGAGCAAGCCCAAGAAACCAATTTGTATGTGTGTGCATGCATGTGTGTATGTACGTATGTATCTATGTATGTAAGGGTGTATGTATGTGTGTGTATGTGTGTGTGTGCATGCTTGCATGTGTGTGTGCGTGTATGCATGTATTGCATGCATGCATGCATACATATTAGCTAATTTAGCTAATTAACTAATTAGTGGACTTTTGAAAAGTGATCCTTTGTCCTCACACTTTCGCTTTTTGTTAACAGAATAAACCTATATAATTATAGCAAGAGTGAATGCTTAGGTTAACATATGTGACCCAGCATGAGTAAATGAGGCTCTTTGTGGTAAATATGAATTTGTTATATAGGTAAAAATAATCAGAGGGGTTGAAAAAATGAATTTTTCTTTTTCTGTTGAAATTTTTTAGCTGATATATTCTCTTTCATGTGGTGTATGTTTATTCTCAAAATAGTGATGATAACATGTGTTTTGGGCTCATTTTAGTTCATGTATGATGTGTAAAATAAAGGTGTTCTTCAACTTTAACACCCAATAACTTCTTAATTTGTATTTTATTTTGTCTGTATGGCATGATCTTTGACCTACCACAACTGCATAACGATAACTCCCATGAAGGTGATTAAGGTCTCATTTTAATCCTTGAATCATACATAATATGATGATACAAAAATCTCAATTTTGAATTTCCCCTCAAAGAGCCTCATTTACTCGTGCTGGGTCACATATTTATTTATAGTGTTTAAAACAGAAAAATGTTTGTCTAAATGTCTGTCTGGTCATTTTGGTTAAAGTTTTGCAATTTGTTTCTCTCCTGCCCAAGCTCTTGAGCCAATTCAACCAAATTAGGTCAGAAGAACCCTTGGTCCAAGGTTCATATAGGGTGTTCACAGATTGGGCCAATTAACACTTAAGTGTATGGGGGGGGTCCACATGGACCCAACATTTTGTTTTTTGTGTGCCATTTTTTAATGGTCAATCATTTTTGCCCAAATTTGTATGCAATTGCCTAAATATAAGTTGCACATATTTTGGTGGCAAAAAATTCAAATCGGCCATGGCGTTATTATGCTAATTATTTTGGCGGCACTATTCAAAATTTGTTTTGGCCCTTAAATCGTACTCGAGTAACTTTAAAAAATAATCAGCAATGTAAATGTATAGATGATTTCCTATTATGAACCAAATTTTATGGAAAAAGTCTTCAGGAAAGTGGGGTTTCTTTTTTTGGGTGGGAGAATTGGGTGCGCGTTGCAAAAATCGGTTTTTGGACCGCTATTTTGAATCCGTACAACTGATTTTCATTTTTTCCCTGTTATGTGGTTGTGTTGATTTA
>JAMKCH010027824.1:0-34564 GCA_023653785.1 Ophioderma brevispina | reverse complement strand
AGAGCGGGTTGATGAGTTTCTCGCCTGATTTGATTTTGGGCGTCAAATATGCTAATTAAAGGTATCTAATTTGCATAATTTATGAAAATGTCCTGCAAGGCCCTGTTTTACAATTTTATCTGGTTCCGATATAGGCATATAATGATGTACCTCGGTGGAAGGAAGCGGCTGAGAGTTCTCGGACCTGATTAGAGTTTGGGCGTATTTCGGCAAATTGATATTGCAAATGAGCTAATTAATATGCAAAAATCACGTAATTGCTATATTTTTTAAACGGTAACATCGGATACTCAAAATTCCTTGCAACTGCACGAAAGCCGATTCATGGGGCACAGCTTTTTGCAATTCCGTAATATGTCATGTAATGCGGCTTAGGTACTGCAAATGATCTAATAAATATGTGTAATTGTATCGCTGGAAATGGGTACTTCGGATAGGTAAAATTCCTTTCGCTACATGAGACTACTATACCATAAGGGAGGGGGTGTGTGTTGGGGAGGGGTGTTGGGGTTGTTTCGGGGTGTTTGGGAGGGGGTTGGGTATTGCAGGGTATTGGGGAGGGGGTGGGGTGTTTGCAGGGTTGGTTGGGAAGAGTGGGGTGTTGTGAGGGGTTTGTGGTTGCAGGGTGTTGTGGGGGGTGGGTTTTGTTGCATGGTTTTGGGGAGGGTTGTGTTCGGTTTTTGGGAGGGGATGGGATGTTTGCGTGAGTTGGGGGGAGGGTGTGTAGGCTGTTGGGGAGGGGTAGGGTCTTGTGGAGTGTGGGGGAGGGGAATAGGGAATGGGGAAGGGAATTGGGAGCAGAATGGGGGAGGGGGGGCGTGTTACGGGGTTTGGGGTGGGGGTGGGGGTTGCGGGAGTTGGGGTGTTTGGATGTTTAAGGAGGGGGTGGGTATTGCAGGGGGGGGGTGTTGTACATGTTGGAGTTGTGGGGTGGGTTGGGGAGGGGGTGGGTTATGCAGGTTTGGGGAGGGGGGTTGGGCTTTTTTCGGGGTATTGGGGAGATGGTGGGGTGTTGCGGCATGTTGAGTGCGGGTGGGTGTTGTAGTTGGATTTATCACATGTTCGTGATCGCACAATTCGGCGGGGACATAATTTTACGCATCGCTAATACGAGTTCGCCTTGTTTTGTCAAAATTGACCCAATTGAAAAGTTGAAGTGCAATTGGAACCACTTTGTCATAGGTGCACCATTGGATCCCGCATGTGATGAGGTCAAAGGTCATGTGCCAAGTCAAAGGTCATACAGGTCATGTTAAAAAAATAGGCTAAAATGTAAAATTGTACCGCCATTGAAAAGTTGAGGTTTAATTGGAACCAAACTTAAAAAAAAAAAAAAAAAAAAAAAGTGCAAAAATTAAAAAAAAAAAAAAATTATATTCTTTTTAATTTAGCGAGCACGAAAGCCAGAACCACAAAATTCTAGTTCTGCTTCTACAGTCTGTGAGCTCCCTTGAATTTCTGTCCTCCCATAAGTTCTCTAATTCCTTGTAAGCAACCAGTGTACCATTCCAAATTCTGCCATTTTTTTCTTTTCTTTATGATACAGTGTTGTTTTATTACTTTAGCAGGATCAAATTCCATGGTTATTTTCCTGATGTGAGCATGTCGTGGAAACTCTCATGCTTCACGAACTTGCAACTGTATGGAAAGTAGGCTTTTGTCCTTTACAGTGTCTTTATCATAATAAAGAATATGGCTCATTCCTGTTTCAGGGGTCCACTGTGTACACACAAGTTCAAAATTTTCACATCAAATATGTATTGACATGAGCAACTTATTTGAATACTGTAAAAGTGATATTTTTTTCGCGTTCAGCAATTTTAACATTTTGCTTGTTTTTAAATCGCTCTTTTCAGCTACTCTACATAGACCTACACACAAAATAAACATTTCGCATGTGGTTTTTAAAATTTCGCGCAAGCTCAGAAGTGCCGAAAAGCGCGAAAAATTAATGTAGCGCGAAATTTCCACTTTGTACAGTGTTAATACTCACATTAATTGAGGGAAAAAATTTGACTGAAAAATATTGAACCGTTTTCAACAATTCCATTTGACCACAAGACTCCACAAAATATTCGCGCATACTGGGACAACAAATTGGAAACTTATCTACTGTAAAACCAGATTGGTAAATCTTCCCAGTAATCCATAATCATTTTTAAACCTCCCACCTGACATGTTTTAAGAAATAATTGTTTCAAAACAAAATGTTATCTTAAAAAGTAAATTTCCGACATGACACCAATCACAAAACTCCTTTTTTGGAAGAAATTCCTTAAATGGAAAAATTTATTTTTATTACAGACCACTACATTTACTGTACAACTTTGATTTGTCTACATTTTGCACAATTTAGTATAGGCCTACCTGAAATCTCGAAGAAAAATGATTGGCATTTAAATTTAATGTTTATCTCAACACCTTAAAAATCTATGTCGCACATAACTGGGACACAAAATCCTTGTGTCCCAGTTATGTGCGCGACATGTTTGAGTGAACAACAGTTATAGCAAATACATCGAGACTATTTTCTTGTCTTGGTTTTAGCAAATAAGTACTGCCTCAATATCTATGAATTTAAACTAACTTTACAATCTATAATGTAGCCAAATAACAACTTTGAAATGACCAGGGTATGTCGGGTGCCTAATTGGGACACAAGAAAGCTTATGTACCAGTTATGCGCGAGCATGTTAGATCTAGACAATGGTTATATCGCACACTGAGACTATTTCCAATGTCTGAGTATCAATATTATGTAACTACCAACATCTAGTGAATGAACTACATTTAATAATTTATATCTGTGGATCAATAACAACTATATATATGAACTATACAGCCATATCGCGCATAACATGGCCACAAAATCTGTCCCGTCAGTTATGCGCGGCAGTTTTTTTTTAAATAAATTGTTTCTTTTCCTTCATTGCTGCATTTGTTGATGGTGGTGTAAAACATTGCCACTGCAACCATCAACTGCCACTGATTCAACCCACAACCATCAACTGCCACTGGTTCACCACTACTACCGTCAACTGCCACTGGTTTTCCCCCCTGCTACCCTCAACTGCCACTGGTTCACCACTACATGGCAGGCCGTCACTATACATTTGGGTCAGGGGGTGTGTAAGTGAAGAAATGTTATTGCGCTGCAGTAACAGTCCTTGAAGCGGAGTGAGCGAATAAAACATACAACTAACGCGCACGTTTGCGGGCCCACTTAGGGCCGTTGAAAATTGTCCTAAGTAGAGCCTTACAGACCATTTTTTCTTGATCGTTTGAACTGCAAACCGCAAGTGCCTTAACGCAAACCGGAAAGCCCCTGAATGGGTGGGGTACAGGGTCCGCTTTAGGGCCCCTGGCGAGGTGCAGGGGCAAAGCCCCCTGGCTGGTGTGCAGGGTGCCCGAAGCTCCCGGAAGGTCTTGGATTTACGCTATTCAGAACCTTCAAATTGACCACTGTTTGAGGGGTTAAATATAACCAATTCAAAGTAAAGACCTGGTTTCGAACTTTGCTCACGCGACGGGGCATTAGGCCTATACACGTATAAGCTTGTACTGCCAAAAAGAATTGCATATAGCGAGCGCTGAAATTGCGATAGTGTTGCTTATAGTTGCGCCCACGCTATTCTGTATCCATTCGCGGTGTTAAGAGTCCCTTGCCAAGTTTTGGGTGATGAACAAAGTATAGTACATTCATATATAGTTTTTCTCAGCTTCTTGCTCGAGTTTGACTCTTTTCCTAAGAGGTGAACATGGTTATCCATGACACTTCTGGTGAGATCTTCTGGTGATCAACCCCCCCCCCCCCCCCCCCATTATCACAAAGGTCCTCCCATTCGGGGGAATCAGGCTGAAAAGAAAGAAAACCAAACAAACACACATGCAAAAGAATAAATTAAAATGCACAGTCCAATATGATTCTATACATTTTATAATATCGTCGGGTGTTTACATAGTGACGGGATTTTAAACAAAATACTAATTTTTGTTTCTTGATAAAATCGCCTTTGAAATCGCGATCCTAGACGGTCCGTACACATCCCCACGTACGATTCAAACAATCAAATCGATTAATAAAAGAAATTACCAGCTGGAAATTTATTTTAGCTAAGATTCATGGATTCTTGATAAAATGGATGTATACATTGGAATTTAACCACCAGATCCGTCACACCAAACAATACGCAAATCGGCGATTATGTTCATGAATAGTGACGGATTTGAATTTTCCCTATACTAAGCGTTAGTCAGCATCCGCCATTATGGAAACCAATAATCGGCGTTTTTCTGAACATCTGTCAACCCAACGTCCTCATCGCGAATCTGCTCACTTTGGTTTATTACATAAATGACGGATTGTTGAAGTGGATTGCCGCGATTCACCGCTTTTAACTTGTAAATATAATATAAATTTCTACTAATATCGATATTATAAATTAATTACATATTGTGCTTGTGTGTAAGTGATAAATTTAAGATGATAATATTTACTATAGTAGATTCAACCAATCGTGTCACCTCTAGGACTTTTCTGAAGGTACAGGCCACACGGCATTGCACAAATGCCCACGCCGGCGACCCAATCAGTGCAGCGTGGGTGGGAAATTAAAATTCCACGTTAAACCTATAGAAACATGTAGTCCGATAAAGCAGAGAAAAAATCAATCTATGCTTTATATGAAGCATTCAATCAACGTAAGCGCATTTAGAGTACATTATTCTCAAAAGATGCTGAATATCGTATTTTGTTCAGTGGTATTCAATGTAATGTCAATGACTTTTGACTCGAAACACTCAAAAGTCTTTGCACTCTCTTTCTAAAAATGTCAAAATGAAAAGCCAGATATCTTATGTGTGTTCATTTGAAAAGGTGAATCGGACCAAATATTTTCTTTTTCTGTATCTTCCCCAATAATCGAGCGATTTGTACCAAAAATTTTTTATGGTGGACACGATGAGTTGAATATACCCCATAACAAAAGTATTGGAAAAGCCTTGGTGGGAAATAAAGTATATACTTCTTGAAAGAGGGTTAAACATCCGTCAGTCACTATGTAATACACCAAAGTCTATGTCTGACACATATGTCAAAATTGCACAATTTCCAATTAAGATAATTAATTAATGAAGTACTTGAGGTTCGGCATTGGCATGTTTGAAATTTTGGTTAGTTAGTACCATTCCCTTCAATTTAGTTAAAAAAAATGATTAAAAAAATCAAACATCCGTCACTATGTAATAACACCCGCCGGCTATAGTATGGGCGGAGCAGACGCAATTGTAACTAGCGCGAAATATGAACGGAAGGTGAGTACAGTTTCAGCTGGCAGCATATATGATGCAACATGGGTATTGATGCCAGCTGCAAATGTAGCCCACTCAATACCTGGTCAGCTCTTGAGACGCTCATTGGAAAAGGGGGGCAGCTGTATATGCTGTTGGGAGTTAGGGTGCATTTGCATGGTAGTGTGCCCATGTCTCGTTCCTCTTTGTAAAAATTCTCTATGTACAACCATTTGACATCATGACCATCAACCTGAAAGATGTGGGACTTCAAATTGTTCCTGACACTCTCTGCGCAAATGTGGAGGATCATACATAAAATATACCTTTCTCTGACCTAATTTTTACAAATGGCTCTGTTGGCGTTCCCCCATTGCATCAAACATACCCCTATTGTTACACCCTGATCCCCAATACAAACTTTAACATGAATCCAATATTCAATAATCGGGGTCAGACTCTCTGTGACCAAACACAGATCAAATTTGTTGTTGGTGTGATTTCTTGAAGAAACAGCAATGGGTTTTCAGTTTTTAGCAGTCCCTCTTACCATACAAAACCTAAACCTTGGTTTGCAATGTCTCTAGTGCAGCCTAATCTCCAAGATCTTCCAACCCTTCAACCCTATCATCTCACATGTTAATTACAGTCCTTCATTCACAGGCTACCTCATGCAATTTCAAATGCACACACTTATCCATTCATCCCATATTTTTAACTCTGATTCAATGTGTCATTGTCAAAAACCCAGGAGCTAGTGAATGCCCTCCAACATCTACGATGAGTTCGCTCAGTTGGCATAATGAATATTGCACACGTAAAACTCTATAGGCACGTGGGGCTTTGGTAATGCAAAAGAAACAAAAAGGACCTATCTTCAACATTCCATAATATGAAATATATATAGTCATATATGACGTCATATGACGTCACATTTTAAATTATGTCACATGACAAATTAGTTCTCTCCCAACATGTTCCCACATTGATAGGAAAATGCAATTATTATATTATGATGGATACATGTGAGGATTCCTTGATCTTTCACCTAATATTGAACACTCACTATTCGTGAGGTCATTAGTATCAGGAGCAAAATAGAAAATACAAGACCTTTATTTGTGTAGATTTAAATCTATTAATTGTTCCCCAAGTTTAACACTTGAATGTATAAGGTCTTCTGCACCCTCCAAAATTCAATTCTGGTTATGGGCTTGTGTGCACTATTGTTAATTTCCCTGAAATTTAGTCATTGCATTTTACATTTTTAAAATCACTTACCTTAGCATTGTTGTGGTAATTCCAAATACCATTGACTTTGTTATGCAACTGCTGTCTTATTTGAGAGCATATTGCTTTCTCATCTTTTCCCTTAAAGGCTACATGCACATAAGCTGAAAAACAATACCTATACTTCAATGTAAAAAGTGATGTCTAAGTCAAATAAGCAAAAGAAAATGGAGAACATCAGCACTTTTTTTAGGTGGCTTGTTCAAAACAAATGGCCATATGCCATAGCATGGGTAGCAGGGCATGTTACTTACCAGTAATGGCTGTCATTTCCCAGCTTCTTGACTTGAATGATGTGACTGCTGGTGTAAAACATCATTAACAAGTTTTGGGCCATTTTGGTAAAAACTTTGATCCTTTCTATTTGTTGCAGCATGAATGTGTAGACATACACTTGTGACCCTGGTGCAATCTCAACCATCTTAAAGGTGCAACGAGAGATTTCAAATAACAGGGGTCTCTAAAAATATGAAAATTCAGATTTTTGCACTGGTGTAAAGCTTTCTATCTAAAATATCTCCATCTGAACGGATTAAGCTGAGAACCGTTTCTTTGGTACCAAAATTGTGAAATTTCTAATTTCGTATAGGAGCAAATACGAAATTCAGCCTATGTTTTCTATTGAAATATAAGCATAAACAAATCACCTTTTGTTTTCATTTTAAGTTATTTTTGTAGCCAAATAAAAGGTAGGGAATCTATTGCATGTCTATTCTATATGAAATCACTACATATTACAGAAAATATGGACGACTTGAAATCTCTCGTTGCACCTTTAAATGTATTTGAAGACTGCATGATGCACAGCACAGCTTGTATAGAGCTTACTATATTACCCTTTGAAAAAGTGTAAAGCCTTGTGGGCAGCACTGTATAGGCCCTATATGTGCCCAACGCACCCCACGAGCAGATTTTTCTTCATGAGGGGCATTAGAAACGACCCTCTAGATCCCTGGGAGGCGGCTGGTGGCAGCCAAATTTTGTTGTATCATTCACCTTTCATATAGGGCTGAACTTCAGTGGTGGTTAGAAGGTGGGCAATTATAGGCAAAACAAGTATTAGTCATTTTTATAACCGAAGTGTGAATAAGTGAGCAAATTCGACTCTTGACTATATATGCACTTCCAATTCCAAGAAAAAGATACTGAAAAATAGTTTCAGAGACATGTTGTATGGATAAATAGGGCAATTATAAATATATAAAAAAGACAAGAGAGTTTCCAGAGTCATCTATTAAGGCTGTGATTGATATCAACAACTTGAAATCTGCCAAATTTGTACGCACTTTGGGGAAAAAAGAACCTGAAAATTTATGTATAAATGTGTTTCTGTGACTTCAGTTATGTGTTTGGGGTGCAGCGGGATTCCATAGAGTCAAACAATTTCAGATTTACTAATGTCTGGATGTTTACTGGGTATTGGAAACATAAAATTGACATTTTGAAGGGGTCGATTTTTTAATTATTGACACCCCTGGCCCACTGTACATACATTCATTTCACTAAATCTCACAATATCCTACAGAAAACAATTTACTAGTATACGTGCCACCAAATCTTACAAATCTTGCATGAAGAATTACAAAGTGCACCAAATCTCACAAAATCTCATGTAGCAAAAATAAGATGTGTTATCACATCTCCAAATCTCAGAAAATCTCACATTGGACTGATATCATATGTTACTGAATCTCGCAAGAAAAATTAAGTTTTTTTTATTCCCTGAATCTCACAAAATCTAACATAATGAAAAATTCTGATGCCTCAGCTTTTCCATCATGTCCCACTATCATATCGGTCCATTGGGCTGTTGTTGCCTTTATATTGCTCTGGTACAGGGCTGTTCCCAGAGGGTGTGGGCCGTGGGGTGTGACAACCCCATTTACATAACTCTGTCTGCAAAATAGTCTTGTAGACTAGATCGGTATTAATGTAAAATGGATTAGGTGGAATATTTTAACAATATTTTGAACAATTTGAAATAATGATCCCCCCTTCCGATTTTTGAACCGACGGTAAAAAATAGGTGCTGGTGTTAATTTGGTTTGGACTAGCATTCGGGTAATTTAAGGGCGGGCGAATTGATAAGGCCAAGTCTGCTAATGAAAGTGAACTGATTATTTAAATTGAAAAAAAAAATTGAAAAATCTATATTTTTAAATGTCAATCCATGATAACTGATCAGGCTGTTTGATCGCCATCTTACCAATTCTTTGATCTCCTTTTCAAGCATGGCAATTTTATGTTTTGCAGCTGCAATTATTTTACACCTTCTTGGGTACCAATGTGAGCTCATCCTTAAATCCACCAATCTCTTCAAGTTTCTCTTCTAAATCCTTCCTATCCTCTTCCTTTTTCACCTTTCTTGATTTTACATTGCTTTCAAAGTTTGTGCTTCCCATGTCGTCTGTGTCAGCATGCATAACCTACATTAGTTTAAACAGAATTACTTTAGTGTGTTTAGCTTGTCAAATATTCTCTCACATGTAACAGTGTGATAGGCCAGACTATTTTGCTCTAGTGTGTGCAAGATAATCATATTTTGAATAGATTAGATATAGACTCCATCAAATACCATGCAACCAAGCTTATTAAAATGAAATGATTTTACCCCAAAGAAGAGCAGGGTTAAATCCGATCACAAACTTATGATCGGTACTAATAAAGTACGTGTAGACATGCACGGCACTCTGTCGGACCTAACAGTGACCTTTACGTCTTTTCGATGGCGATGTGAAGTAAAGCATGCAAAGGTAGCTCAGCATTCTGCCTGTTTAGAATGTACATCTAAAGCAGGCTTCTCAGTGCCTCTTCCTCTTAGAGCAAAGCTGCATTATTCATGTGGTGATTGAGCAACAAAGTTGTAATTTCATCCCCATTTGGAAGAGACAAAATATGGTTAAATTTGGGCTCTAAAAGGGAAGATAATTTTTGCTTTTACTTTTTGTTTGGTGGTTTTTTTTGTGGTGGGTTGCTGACTTCTCCCTCAAGTGTTAGCCACCAGACCTGGCAGCTCTGTTACCAGTGTACCAACTGAAAAGGAAAAGAAAGAGCATGACTAAATATTAGCATGGTTTAATTTTATGGTGCTTGTTGGTGGAATATTCTTCGATTGCCTGGGTGCATTGGTATTTTGTGGTAGAACAAAATGCCTCTCGGTCCTATAATGCTTTGGATTTAGTCTCCTATCACAGTGACGGTAACACTTCTCCTTTTGTGCTTCCTCTTCTTATGGGAGCCTGCAAAGGTTTGCGTGGTGCTTGTTGGTGGAATATTCTCAGATTTCCTGGGTGCATTGGTATTTTTGGGTAGAAAAAAATGCCTCTCGGTCCTATAATGCTTTGGATTTAGTCTCCTATCACGGTGACGGTAACACTTGTCCTTTTTGTGTTGGAGATGAATCATGTTTCCGCTTTTCATCAGTATGCATAGCTTCATTGAAGTATTTTTTGGGACCGATTTGGTGTATTTCCACATGTAGAAATTCACCGATCCCCTTGAATTTCCACATGTGGAAATACACCGATCCGCTTGTATTTCCACATGTGGATATTCGCTAAAATTTTGTGTATTTGTGGGCCGCCAGCTATAGGTGGTGGACCACTTAGAAATCTATTGTGCATGTGTATGTATGTGTGTCACTAAAATTTTAATTTTTTTTTAAAATTGACCTCAATTGAAAAGTTGGAAGTTCAATTGGAACCAAACTTGTGTCATAGGTGTACCACGGGATCCCTCATATGTTGATGAGGTCAAAGGTCAGTCAAGTCAAAGTCATTAGGGTCACCTGACAATGGCTAAAAGTTCAATTGACCTCAATTGAAAAGTTGAAGTTCCTTTGGAACCAACCTAGTTCATAATAGGTGATCCTCAGAAATGTTTTTTGATTAGGTCAAGGTCCATATGCCAAGGTCAAGGGTCATAGAGCGCCACAACGTATATATCCTCTGAATATAGTGAGCTTCGAAAACCAAGAACCGCGAAATTCTAGTTTTTAGTTTGCATGTGCTGTCAATAATGTAGTTAATTAAAGGGGGATGGGGCCCCGATTTAAGTCTACAAGTTTTTGTTTTGATAGATATTTGTGGCCTTCACCCCAACACACCCCATCTGTAAAGTTTTGCGCCAATATTTCCCAAAAACCTTCAACCCGTTTTGATGTAAGAGTTAAAAACATGATTTGGCAATCCCTAAGTACTGTGTAATATTGGTCAACCAAAAGGGTCCTTTTAGCTCATAACATCCAAACCAACATCAAACTAGTTGGCTATGCTGTGGGATTCATGGTCCTAATATAAATCATGCTTTTCACCAACTGTTGGAGCTGCCTGGCAGTCGGTTTGATTGGACGAAGGGGGGATTGTATTAGCGCGATGTAAAAATGGTCATACTTATGACCCATAGTTATTTGCTTAAGGTCAAGCCAGTCCCCCCTCGGTGTATTCCTTGTGATTGTGCTCTTTCTGTGAAACATGTATTACTTGAGTGCGTTGATTATGCGCTTATTCGTATAAAATATTATAGCGTCCCAGATTTTGAAAACATAATTTCAAGATATTCGGCCTCCTTCAGGTATAAATTTCCTGAATGAGCTGATTTGTTTTAAATATTGTTAACTTTTAAAAAAAAAAAAAAAAAAAATTTATTGTGTGTAGGTTTGATGTTTTTAATTTAATAATCTTAATACACTGATCTAAACACAATTTTTCGGTTATCGTTAAACTTTAATACTCACCGCTCAATTTGTTGTGTTGATTGTCCAAGTTGTTGTGAAATTGTTGTCGGTTGTTGACAATTGTTGTCGTTGTTGACGATTGTTGTCGGTTTGTTTGACGATTGTTGTCGTTGTTTGTACGATTGTTGTCGGTTGTTGACGAGTGTTTTTGGTTGGTTGACGCTTGTCGTCGGTTGTTGACGATTGTTGCGGTTGTTGCCGGTTATCACCGGTTTTTTGCTCAATTGCAAGCATAGTTGATAGTAGATAGTATAGCGTTGAGAGACGATATTAATTTTCTAGTATACATGCCATTCTTAAGGTATCGCTAATGGCTCATCCCTCCATAAGTACAAAATGCGTGAAATGAAAATATACCACAGTTTTTGATATGGATATTACAATGTTTTAGAATATTTCTGTTCTTGATTTTTTGAATGAAACCAAGGTTGTTACACTTCTTAATTTTCTTTTTGAATGAACTTTTGGCTAGAAACAATACTTAATTGTAATTCAAATGACAAACAGGCAGTCTGTGCATATTTAATCTTTCCTCCTCTTTTTCTTTCTTTCTACATAGATACCGGGACCCTCATTTTTTTGAATGTTTTCCTTAATGACCTGAAATGACGCTACCACCTGGTTGGCTTGATGAGCTTTTTATTACGATATTTCTTTCTTTGTCCGTTGATTTCTTGCTAATCCGCCTTTTGGTCCCAGCCGAACGAGTTCGGAACGGGCGATAAAATGAGCAGCATCCGTCATTCGTCTGTTATAAAATTGTTAACCCTGTTGTAATATACGATATTGGTGTGTTGGGGAGGGGTGGTTGTGCAGGTTGTTGGGATGGGTTGGAGTGTTGTAGTTGCATTTATCCGCATGTTATTGATCGCGACATTCCGGCGGGACATATTTTACGCTCGCGTAAATACAAGTTCGGCTTGTTCGTTTTCAGTTCTGAATATGTAGTAGGTGCCAGGACCGCCAGCATGGCGATGGTTTGGGCCTGCATGGATTTTTTCTATGCCATATTTTTGGCAATTACAGAGTTCAACAGATATGACTGCAGTGGCTGAACTTTGTTTGAGATTAAATCATCCAATAATTCGAATTACAACATCCAACCTCTTGCTGAGCTTCAGCAAAATTTGTTGGTTTTGAGTGAGCACAAATACGTCTTCGGCTCACATACAATTGTAAAATCAGGCGTACAAAGGGTTAGTAGAGGCATGCTTCTGCTGGAAATTTGTGAAAACTCTGCCCCCCGTTCTCTCTTACGGGCTAGTCAGTGGAGGAAGTTCCTTTGCTCTGATAAATTTGTTAATTTTACCAATTGGGGATTGCCCCAACAATAATGATATCTCTGTAATTGGGTGCTTTGGAATTTTATCTGGGTTTGATGATATATTTTGTATTGGACCATTATGCGTACTCGGTTGGCTGACACGACGCGCACCTTGGTTTACCAACCATCAACTTCTAAGGTTTTTGTAGCAATTTGTTTAGCGATCAATTTTGCCTTTGTTTCCTATTTGATACAGTTGTACACTTTGCATTGTTTTTCTTCATCATCATGAATGAATTTTCCTTGATTGATATCTGATTTCTGTTTTTGATAGGTTCTTCTTTCTTTCTGCTAGCAAACATAGTCCAAGGCCTTTTTTAATGATATTTGCGCGCCCTAACCTTTTTTATTTTAATTGTACTTAAGCTGTTTTCCTACTTCCTTTCCTCTTTCCACACTTCCTGAAATATGGTAGAAGCCATATCCACCAGCGTTTCTAAAAAATATTTGCCCTCTTTTTTTCATTAGGACATTCAGAGTTGGTATAGTCAAATAACCGACCGTCGTATAAGCGATAGAACCAAACAGCATTTCAAATTGGGGATCTCTTGTTTGGTGTGGCAGGTCAGGTTTTCCTTTGAGGGGCCTGCTACGCTATCGCTATCCTGGTGACCAGTACTCCTGTCCCAGGGCCGAGTTGCCGGCGGCTAAAACCGTCACCCCCATCGTTTTTCTGAGAGGAGGGTGGCTGTTTACCCTGGTAGAATAAAAGAAGATCTACCTACAAGGGCTTCGTCTCTGGAGAGCTAATGGCGGCCATCCAGCAAATTCTGCCTTGCATGGTGGCTTGCGTGGTTGCCCAAGGTTAGGCCCACTGCCAAAACTGAGGATTGACATCAGGAAGGGTATCCGATCAATTACTTTTGCTCCAATAAATCCTCACACACAGTATTGCTGAGTGAGTTGTATCCGGCCCCCCTCGGTAACGTGGACAAAACCGATTTAAAACTTTGGTATAACTAACACTAACACCCCATTGGTGTGTTGGTAGTTAAACAACTTTGATATAATGAAGGTGCTCACCTTACTCAGTGGCCCATCGCATCAAAGATCTCACCGAATTGGAATGGCAACAGAACTGGGACAATGTCAATCAATTTTAATCAATGTATAGGCCCTAATTTTTAGACATACCAAATAAGAAGTAATCGTGAAAAATATCAGCTGCTGCCTGAAATTATTCTTTCAGTTTGTTATCAAGCTAGTCCCAAATTCATAATCTTTGGGTCTGTGGAGTCAGTGCCGGGGCCCTGATTTAATGAAGGTTTGCATCTGATTCTCGTAGGATATTTTGCATTACACCAAGTGCTTCCATATTTTGCACTCCAGGTCATATTCATTAATTGAATTATTTTAGACAGGTTTAAAAACCATTTTGGACATCTGGTCCAAGTTAGTAATTCTCTCGCGTTGAAGAAACTTCCTTTCAAAAGAGGTTTGTAGTTTTTGATGACTTTCTTGGGGAGCAAAAGGGCATGTGCATCCTTTTTTATTTGTTTTAAATTCTGAGTTTTGCTGTCAATTCGTGCACTTTCCTCACACCCTCTGATCATGTTACCTTTGAAATTTGGTAAAGATTGCTCTACTAACGCAGCTTTCCCCTTTTCTATAGATTTGGTTGAGGTGATTAAATTCTGGGAAGATTTAACCACAATGCACAACACTTCCCTACTGTTTCTTCTCAGCACTGTTCTATACATTGCACTTTTCTATTAAGGGGGATACTGGGAAGGATGAATGTGGGATTTTTCTTTGCTTATTGTTTATGTAGATCATATCTACGGCCTGTTAGTTTGTCAAATTCTTGTTCGACATGTGGATTATTCCACCGAAAAATGTGGATCGCTCCGCGTTGGTATATTCACCGATCGTTGCTCATTTCCACATTTGGATATTCACCTGAAAATGTGTATATCCACATATTGGTATATACACCGATCCCCTGTTCATTTCCACATGTGGATATTTGTTGCCAAAAAAATGTGTATATCCACATGTGGTATATCACAGATACCCCGTTCAATCCACATGTGGATATTCACCAATAATGTGTATCTTCGCATGCTGTTTGGTATATCACATGTGGATATTCACCGAATAAGCCGTATCTATCTCCCCGCATGTTGGTATATTCAACCGATCCCCCTTCATATCCACATGTGGATATGCACCGAATCATGTCTATCTCCGCATGTTTTGGTATCTGCACGATCCCCGTTCAGTTGTATTTCATATATTTATTTTCCGTTAGAATAATCAGTTGATTAAAACAAAGTACAGTGAAAAAAAAAGGACGGTCGTATTACCCAAAATGGCCAACAAAATCATGTCCCAATCAGGTATTAAAATGAGCAAATTAATCATTTATCATAGAATATCATAAGAGGTGAAGTAAAGTGTTAAAATCGTGCTCATTTAAGTACCTTACAACAACTAACTTGGAGCTTGATAAATTCAATTCATTGGTGTCGAGATAGGGACTTAATTGGAGCTAATTGGCGTGGTTTGGTTGAATAGCAGCTAGTCATCCATTGAAATCGTGCATCATTGGCGGCACGCGCTTAGTGTGCAGCGTGTTTTATGAATCAATGGGTGGTAGCAGGATAGAATGATAAGTGTTTTTCTTGGGCCGTTTGTATGTGGTGTTATAGGGAAGTTTCGGAAATAAGTTAGCAAGTGTTGAGCAAGATTTCATTTTTAACACGCAATTCCCAGACAAAAGTATTCGAAAAACTGGGTACTTGAGCAGAAGATTTTGAGCAAATCTAGAGCATAGATTTAGAAAGAGATCAGAATGCAAATGAAGACAGAATTTTTTTTTTTTTTTAACATTTTTAAAATTGAATCTATTTCTGAAATGCCCAAAAAGATCCTTAATCGAATTTACATTTCAAGAAAATCGCAACGGTTTTTTTGTGACAGGTGGTCCGGTGGGAGATGGTAAGACAATCTATTATTTGTACTTTTTTGTTGTTTGTAATTTGAAGCTGTTGTAAAGATAGTTCAAAAAACAAGCAATTTCGTATAGGTAGGGGCTAAAAGACGATGTTTGGCGAATCTCTCGGGTGAACGGTACCGTCAAAAAATGTTCATAACTCAAAAAGTTTTAAAACCAAAATCGAGTGAATCTTTATGATAAAATCAAAAATGAAAACAAATTAAATTTATGTGTCCATTAAGGTATCAGACCTCTGCATCCGTGAAAGTGGTGGATACCTTTCACTGAAAGTAATAGTCATACTCGGTACCATTGATCATGTTGATATTAGTATACTTATTTGTTTGAAGAATTAAATTTGGTGTCAAAAATGTAACCTGAGAGTGTGAGATTACTAAAATATGAGCAAACTTGAGACACAGAGTGATTTTGATGGAAACATAGGGCGGGCGGTGGCACAGCTCGTAATGCGTTCTGACGTATTTGAAGTAATGTAACCACATTGCTTTGATTTATCGCAAATAGTGAAAAACTGTCTCAGGGAACTTGGAAACCTTTAAGACACCGCATGGATTAGCTAAATTTTAAACCACAATCAGGGTGTTTTGTGTGCTAACTCTTGCTAGCTAATGTCCAAATTATATTATATAGTTTATCAAATATTTAGAGGTCTGGCTTCAATGTCTTGGCGCGCGCATTTTCCATTTTGCAGCACCCCTTTTGCGATGCGTACTGTTCATCTCTTTTGGTTTCAAAATTTCCTTTGCAACTGGGTACATTTTATATGAGAATTAAACCAACTCACTGAAGTAAAAATGATTATTATTCTAAAAATATTTCTAGCTGGTTAGTTTTAATTTTTTAAGTTTATAATTATCATTTGATTATCAAATGTAATAATTCAGGACCTTAGGTAGTGTCACTTAGGGAATTTTGGGGGGTTAGTGTCACCCGGAAATTCAGATTATTCTAATTATTGTTATGTTAAACTTTCGTAAATCATTCCGAAGGCATATTTTCCGCAGATGAATCCATGGATACTTCATCCCAAATACCGGAACCTAACAAATTGTTCAATTCAGAGAGAAAATAGTGCAAACAAACTAAGTAGCGGATTAGATTCGATCATTGGTATGAGATACAGACTTGAATGGACTAAGACGGACTAAGAAACACATCGTTTTTACTAGCCTTAAGTCTGGGTGGACCTCTCATTATCTTTGAAATAAACGGGAGTCGGTTATTAACAAAAATGCTGATATACTTTTTTGTTGAATAGCCACATGTGCATTCACCGGGACCGGTGAATAACCAAGATTGTGGCGATACACATTAATTCGTTTGATATCCGCAGTGGATGCACAGAAGACGGTGAACATACCAACATGCGAGATACACATTTTTTTTTCGGTGGAATATCCACAACGTGGAATTCAATGGTGAATCGTTTGAATAATAAAACGACTTATTGTAGTTTTAGTGTCGAAATATGAGAATATTTAGAATGCAAAATGAATTTCGGAGGTGGCCATCGTCTGGAGAAAAATGAATGGTCAAGGGTTTGTGGTGGTGTTGTTTTGGAATAATTCTCTGATTGCCTGATGGTGCCTTGGTATTTTGGGTAGAACCAAATGCGTCTCCTATCCGATGACGTTAACACTTGTCCTTTTTTTGTTATCATCTAGTCCAAATTCATAATCTTTGGGATCTGTGGAGTCAGGTGGCCGGGGCTCCTGATTTTAATGAAGGATGTGGATCTGATTCTCTTAGGATATTTTGCATTATACAAGTGCTCCCATATTTTGCACTCCAGGTCATATTCAGTAATTGAATTATTTGACAGTTTTAACCATTTTTGGACATCTGGGCCAAGTTAGTATTCTCTCGATGTGAAAGAGACTCCTTTCAAAAGAGGGTTGTAAGTTTTGATGAACTTTTCTGGGGGAGCAAGAAGGGCATGTGCATCTTTTTTATGTATTTTAAATTCTGTAGTTTTGCTGTCAATCCGTGCAGCTTTCCTCACACCCCTCTGAATCATGTTACCTTTGAAATTTGTTAAAGATTGCTCTGCAGCAGCTTTTCCCTTTTCTATAGATTTGGTTGAGGTGATTAATTCTTGGGAAGATTTCAACCACAATTCAACCAACTTCCCTACTGTTCTTGTAGCACTGTGGTCTATACATAGCACCTTTCTATTAAGGGGGATACTGGGAAGGAGTGAATGTGGGTTTTTTTCTGCTTATTGTTTTATGTAGATCAGATCTACGGCCTGTTATTTTGTCAAATTCTTGTTCGACATGTGGATATTCACCGAAAAATGTGTATCTCCGCACGTTGGTATATTCACCGATCGTTGCTCATTTCCACATTTGGATATTCACCGAAAAATGTGTATATCCACATGTTGGTATATACACCGATCCCTGTTCATTTCCACTTGTGGATATTTGCCAAAAAATGTGTATATCCACATGTGGTATATTCACAGACCCCCGTTCATATCCACATGTGGATATTCACCAAATAATGTGTATCTTCGCATGTTGGTATATCCACATGTGGATATTCACCGAATAATGCGTATCTCCGCATGTTGGTATATTCACCGATCCCCGTTCATATCCACATGTGGATATTCACCAAATAATGTCTATCTCCGCATGTTGGTATCTTCATTGATCCCCGTTCAGTTGTATTTCATATATTTATTCCGTTAGAATAAATCAGTTGATTAAAACGAAAGTACAGTGAAAAAAAAGGAGGGTCCTTATGATCCCAAAATGGCCAACAAAATAATAGTCCAAATCAGGTATTAAAAGGAGCAAATTATCCATTTATCATAGAATTTCATCAGAAGAGGTGAAGTAAAGTTTAAAATCGTGCTCATTTAAGTACCTGTACAAACAACTAACTTAGGAGCTGGATTAAATTCAGATCATTGGTGTCGAGATGATGGGACTTGAATTGGAGCTAATTGGCGTGGTTTGGTTGAATAGCAGCTAGTCATCCATTGAAATCGGCATCATTTGGCGGCACGCGCTTAGTGTGCAGCGTGTTTTATGAATCAATGGGTGGTAGCAGGGATAATGATAGCCGTGTTTTTCTGGCCGTTTGTATGCGTGTAATGGAGGTTTCGGAAATAATTTAGCAAGTGTTGAGCAAGATTCAATTTTTACGCAATTCCCAGACAAAAATATGCGAAACTGGGTACTTTGAGCAGAAGATTTTGAGCAAATCTAGAGCATAGATTTAGAAAGAGATGCAGAATGCAAATGAAAACAGAAAATTTAACTTTTTTTTTTTTTTACAATTTTTAAAAATTGAATCTATTTCTGAAATGCCCAAAAAGATCCTTAATCGAATGTAAATTTCAGAAAATCGCAACGGTTTGTGACAGGTGTCCGGGGGGAGAGGGTAGACAAAGCTATTTGTACTTTTGTTGTTTGTATTTGAAGCTGTGTGTAAAAGATAATTCAGAAAAAAACAAGCAAGTTGTATAGTTAGGGGCGTAAAAAGACGATGTTTGGCGCATTCTCGGGTGACGGTAGCCGTCAAAAAATGTTCATAACTCAAAAAGTTTTAGACCAAATCGAGTGATCGTTATGATAAAATCAAAAAATGAAAACAAAATTATCATTTATGTTCCATTAAGGTAGCAGACCTCTAAATGGTTCCGGTGAAAAGTGTGGGATACCTTTCACTGAAAGTAATATTCATACTCGGTACCTTGATCATGTTGTATCTAGGTTATTATTTTGTTTGAAGAATTAAATTTGGTGTCAAAATTAATGTACCTAAGAGTGTGTAGATTACGAAAATATGAGCAAACTTGAGACAGAGTGATTTTGATGGAAAAATAGGGCGGTCCGCACAGGCCTCGTAATGCGTTTTGACGATATTTTGAAAGTACGGAACACATTGCTTTGAATTATCGCAAATAGTGAAAAACTGTCTCATGAACTGGAAACCTTTAAGACACCGCATGGAATTAGCTAAATTTTGATACCACAATATTGGGGTGTTTCTGTGCTACTTTTCGAGCTACGTCCAAATATATTATATAGTGTTATCAAAATATTTAGAGGTCTGCTTCAATGTCTTGGCGCGCGCATTTTCCATTTTGCACCCCTTTTGCGATGCGTACTGTTCATCTCTTTGTTTCACGTTGCACTGGTGTACAATTTTATATGAGAATTAAATCAACCAACTGAAGTTAAGAATGATTAATTATTCTAGCCTTGTTAGTTTTAATTTTATTAAGTTTATAATTATCATAAGATTGATTATCAAATGTAATAATTCAGGCCTTAGGTAGTGTCACTTAGGGAATTTTGGGGGTTAGTGTCACCCGTATAATTCTAGATTATTCTAAGTTATTTATGTTAAACTATTCTGTAAATCATTCCGAAGGCATATTTTCGCAGAGGAATTCCATGGATAATTCATCCAAAATACCGGAACCTAACAAAAGTGTTCAAATTCAGAAGAGAAAGTAGTGCAAACAACTAAGGAGCTGGATTAAATTCAGATCATTGGTATTGAGATGACAGGACTTGAATTGGACTACGACCGGACTAAGAAACACATCGGTTTACTTAGCCTTAAGTCTGGGGGACCTCCATTATTCTTTGAAAATAAACGGGAGATCGGGGACTACCAAAAAATGTGATATATACGTTTGTGGTGAATATCCACATGTGGAAATTTCACAGGGAACGAGTTTGAATAATCCAAGATTGTGGAGATACACATTAATTCGGTGGATATCCGCATGTGGAAAATCACGAGAAGACGGTTTGAAACATACCAACATGCGGAGGATAGATAAATTTTTCGGTGAATTCCACACGTGGGAAGTCATGGGGCATCGTTGAATAAAACTGATTATTGAGTTTTAGTAGAGATAGGAGAATATTTGAATGCCAAATGAAAATGAATCTAGGAGTGGCCATCGTCGGAGAAAAATGAACATGCAAGGGTTTGTGTGGTGGCTTGTTGGTGGATGGATGGAATATCTCTGATGCATGATGGTGTGCCTTGGTTGGTATTTTTGGGTAGAACAAAATGCGGTCTCCTACACGATGGACGGTAAAACACCTTGCCTTTTGTGCTTCCTGGCTTCTTCTTATGCTTCATTGGAGATGAATCATGTTTCGCTTTTTCATCAGTTGCATAGCTTAATCAGTGTGCCATGGGTTGGTTCATAAGATATCGCTTTTGTAATTGCCCAACAGCAATGGCCGCTGATACGTAGGGTGTGATCAGTTTCCAAGTTTTTGGCTGGTTGTGAGGACAGGTGGTGATACAATGAAGAAGTGGCCATCACTAGAAGTGAAATCTTTACCATTGAATGTCATGTTATATACGAGACCAAAAATGTGGCTGCAGTATTGATTGGTGGCGCCCCATTATGTAAGTTTCACTGGGTTTTATATACTTAGCCCTGATTGGTGTTAACGGGGTTAGTGGTGGACCAAATGACGTGCGCAATCACCGACACACCACATGCCTATCACGATGGGTGCCTATTCCCATGTTGGTTTTCTAATCTCTCTGCCATACGGTGCCTTTGTCTTCCTATGTAGAGAAAATGTTGCATTTGTGCATCAAGTTGCTGTATGTATGGTGAATCAGTGATGCAGATGCCGAAGAATTTTTTGTATCATTTCTTATCGGTGATGGGAGTTTACCTTGGGTGCGGAAGGGTTTGTTTGGTTGCTTTTGGTGGGAAATATTCTCCGAATTGCCTGTGGCATTGGTATTTTTGGGTAGAACAAAATGCCTCTCTGTCAATAATGCTTCTGGATTTAGTATTCCTATCACGATGATGGTAAAAAAACACTTGTCTTTTTGGGCTTCTCTTCCTTATGTTTCGTGGGAGAGAATCATGTTTCCGCTTTCATCCATATGCATATGCTTCATCCAGTGGGTGTTCATCAGATACCCGCTTAGAATTGCTCCACTTCAACGGCCAGCACGATCCGATATGTATGGGTGATCAGTTTCCAAGTTTTGGATGGATGAAACAGGTTGAAAGGAAAATATCTAGAAGTGGCCATCACTAGAAGAAGTGAGAGTTTACACGCGTGTTATGTTGTATACGAGCCAAAATGCGGCTGCAGATTGATGGGGGCCGACCCTTATTGGAAGTTCACTGGGTTTTACTATACTTAGCCCTGATTGGGTGTTTGTACTGGGCTAGTATGAAGTGTTGACCAATATCACGTAGGAGAGTTGCAGTCCAGTGGGCATGTAATTTTCTTTTGGACAGACAGGGTATGAGTAGCATGTGATAGTAACTCTATCCATAACATCATCTTTGGAAACCATGCATCTATATATGTGGCCTTTCTTGTGTTTATCCTCAGGCAAGGCATATCTGCTCCGAAATTCTTGCATCAGCAGGTCATATACCGTAAAATCGCGTATACAAGCACCGGTGCCTATAATAGGACGATTTCGAAATCCGGACAAGAGAGAAAAAAATTGATTAGCGCCCTCTAACTGGTAAGGTCGGTTTTGGCATGCTCTTCGTGCGAACATTGTTATCACTGCAGTAGCTCCCATGAACGACCATGTCCTTAATGGGATTTCATAAAATCTTTCTTCCCCATGGGAGAAATACCAAGTCTAATATAGCCCCCTTTGTATATACGAGCATTTGGGGCTGGAATTCAAGGTATGTTACAAAGCTTGATAGCTTGTTGCCCTTTCTTGTTCAGTTTGACCGCGAGATACCGTCCAAAACAAAAACAAACAAACCCCCTTAAAAAAACGCACCCCTTTGTCTCAATTACGATTGATGATAAATTGACGTTTTCAGGTTTAACATGTTGTTGTTGTGAGAAACTTAATGGAATTCACTGTCCTGATGTTTAATAAAATCCGTCGATGTTAATAAGTCGCTATCATCATCTTGTACCACCAGAAAATGAAAATCTGGAACATGATCAACAAGATTTAACCAAATAAGTCGATCAGTTTCCTGGTTAGAGTAAAAAGTAAAACGTTGCAGTACACAAGTAGCAACTTTATGCACTGATGTTTTTACAGCACAAACTTAAAACACAAGCTTAGTATGAAATTATTTTCCAAAAAAAAATGTTGTCCTGATCTCTTGTCTGTCTTCTTTCATGATGCTTATTTTTGAGAGTCTTTGTTTTGTTAGAACTTGCTGTTTTTTATGTATTTTTATTCTCTTTTTCCATATGGCCAACGTAAAGGAATTGTCATTTTATTTCTTTGAGGAAAAAGATATTCATTAAAATACTTTTTATTTCTAATCTTCTTATTTTTTAATAACCAATAACAAACATTCAAAATATTTCGAAAAAAAATATGGATTTTTAATCTGTTATTTAGTATGATTCCTTGTGATTATACAGGGCCTGTACGCGAAAATTTTTATTTTTTGGGGGGGAAGGTGTTTTTTTTTTTAAAAAAAGTGGACCTTTTTGGGTTTAAAGTGGACCTAACCGCCCCTGAAAATTGGTCACGGTTCCTTTTATTGGACCTGGATGTTTGACCATTTTTTTCACCAAAAGGTGGACTTGGGTGTCAACATCGCTAACTTTGTTGACTTTTTACAATCAAAATGTTCATTAAAAGTTGACCTTTGGCCCCTTTCGCTCGAATTTGTCTTAGAATATAGAACACTCGGGTCTCGCTCCAACATACTCCGACTTGAGTGTGACCTCTCCGTTCGAATCATGTGATTAACGCTTTTCGCGACTGTGGGAACTAACCCAACAACTATAGTTACTTTTTCATTTGTGCGTAAATCTCAAGACAAAGAAAAAGCACCACACAGTAATCCAAATCCAAAGTAAGTCTTTGTCCCGATTCTTCGCAGAGTGCCCGTAACCGAGGCAATCCATTGAAAGAGTTGGGAAATTTTCATTTCGCCAATGATCCCAATTGGGTCCGGGTACTAAATCAATGAAACCACTGAGTGGAAAATATGTGTTTTAGATTGATTGACTCTATTGATTTTTCTTAAAGAAGAAGATTCCTCATTTTGTAATCCGATTACCCATGTTACTCCCTCAGTTACCAGGGCAAATTGTTTGCAAAACTTCAAGGGCCGGGCGGACTGGACCTTTCGGTAGATCTGTTCAATCCCGGCTCACAACACCTTGACCACTCAAGCAAGACTAACTCTTTCCAAGCAAATATGTTGGCGGGACTCCTGGGGTCATTCTACCGATAGCTTATGGTTGCAATTTTTGCCGAAAGTTTTAAACATGTGAACTTTTTTTCGACAGAAACAGCCAAATCTCCTCTATTTTCAGTAGTGCTAATTCAGGCTTGGGTGGCTGAAACAAAGGATGTATTTAAGATTTGGACTGTTTGAAAAGATTTCGGCCGGTAATCCATTCGTGTGAAATATACCATGGTGGATGTCCTTACTGCTTTCTTTTTGAGAATTTGAACGGGATTCGGGATTTGGGGCACTTTACTACATTTTTTTAGGGTTTATTTTACTTTTTTGTTTTTGCATTTACTAATATTACGTACACTTCCTGGAGAATTTTCGAAGTCCACCCTATGCTGTAGTCACTACTGTAACCTACACTTTCTAGGGCAAAACGGCAACTCCCACGCTAATGCTTTTAGCATTGTACTCATCTCATTCACCATTGTGGTTTATCATGTATTATTATATTTGTATTTTGATTTATTGTTTTTGATGTTTGAGATGAAATAAAGTTGATTTGATTTGGATCATTATTTCGGTCAAGAATCTCATATGTGCTGATTGATGGCTTGGCATCTCTCCTCTGCTGAGAGGGTGATTCTCGCATACCGACCGTCAAATTGGGATCATGTGAAGGTTTTATTAACAAAAGGCGGCAACGTGATAGGGTCTTTGAAACTTATGTCCATGTTAACAGATATTCACTGTACAGTTACATAATGGGAATTCGTTGCCCCAAGTTCCCACGTAAACTCGGTCCAAAACAAAATCACAAGGAAATTAAAAAAAAATCTTGCATAAACATGTGTCCTTTGCCCTGTGGTATGTTTGGACCGATTGCTGGGTAAATAAATCATATTGTGGCACTACTTTCGAATTAAGGCCTTGGCGAAACAGCGTTACAATAGCTATGTCATTTGATTGCTAATGGTTCAGGGCAGGGGTTTGCAGAGGAATGATGTTTGCTGAATGTAACTAAACGAACGATTTGGTGTCATATTACACCAGCGAAGTAGATGCTCATATGCCCAGTACAGAATATACTAAGAGGCGCTCGTCAACATTTCTATTTGTCCGGTTCCGAAATTGTCTTATTATAGGCACCGGTGCACTTTACGCGGATTTACGGTATGGTGATTCACTGAGGACATAATGCTTGGATTTAGTCTCCTATCATGATGACGGTAACCCTGGTCCTTTTAGTGCTTCTCCTCTTTTATGGGCCTGCAAGGCGTTTGTGTGGGCTTGGGGTTGTCAATTTTTCGAAGTCCGCACCACCCCCCGCCCAAATAAATCCGCGTACGGCCCTGGAGCTCCCATCACAAGAGGGGGCTTTTCAATAGGCTGTTACAAGATGGGAATCGGGAGGACACCTTTTCAAGTTTGAAGTTATGCTGTTTAAGGAAAGTTCTGGCCTGATGCGAACCCGAGCGCACAAACACACACACATACTCACCATCAAACACGCAAACACAAATACATATGAGCCAGTTACAAAAATATAGTGAAACCTTAAGGAAGATGTACACACTAAGTAGGCTGCCAACAAGCAGTTGCTCAGATTATTCAAAAAAAAAATAACGAGTGAAGGTTTTTTTAAACCTCTTGTCTACCCCTTCCTCAATCTGTATTTGCATGTGACCTTTGACCTCATTAACTATGAAGGTTCTTTTGTTGCACCTATAACCCAAGGTTGGGTGCTCTCTCAATTGGACGGCGATGCATCTTTGCTAGGCTTTTGCGATCAAATTACTGCTCCACACTGTAGTTTTCTTCGTTTAAAACATATGTCAGAAACTTGCATGCGAACTTCAGGAGCTAAATGACGGATTTGATGTGTCACTTCTCCTTGGACAACCGTCACACATGGTGTTTTCTTCCTTGATTGTTTTTTGCGGGGGTTTGCGTCTTGAGGATGCTTCAAAGCACAAGGTTCAAGACTTCTACAAGAGTATTGCGAGGGGAAATGCCAAGCAAACGCTTTACAACTAAGGCAGGGTCCGAATACTTCATCAAATGTCACAAGTCTGATGGAAATGTTCAGAAAGGGAAAAATGAGAAATACCAATCGCTCGGTTTAAAACCACTAAAGTACGTATGGAAAATCCTTGTATTGCTAAAGAAGTTTGTTAGAAGTTGGAAACATAATCATTGTTTTGGTTCATCTAACTTTGATGTTATGACATTATTATGACATCATTGTGTTTTGACATTAAATGACGTCATGTGGACTACTAGTCTTGGTGGATATTGCCTGTTGCTATAAGTCACCTTTAAACGTACGTATGGGAAAACACAGGGAGTGCCGCCGATTATCATCTGACGTGATGTCATATGGTGTCCAAACACAGGGGATTATTGTTAAAACAAAAAAGGAGAATTAACCCCCTGAGAACTACCGGCCGATTGGTTAAAAAGGTGATACCGTTTATTGAACCAATCAGGTACATTGTTAGAATGATGGTATCCCTCAGAAAGAGTGGAGTGAAATATTTTAGAAGAGCTGCTGTAATTGGTAACCCAAATGAAAAAATTGAGTAACCAACCAATCACAATCATTGTAGAAATGCAGTAGATTCCAGGGGGTTAAGATTTGTGCCACTGCAGCTGCTCTAGCTTCCTTCTTTCTCTGTCTTTCCTTCTCTCTAAATCATCTGTGCTTTTGGGTGTGGATGCGAAAGTCGGTGTAAATAGGGGAGGTTGAGAACGTTGAAAAGTTGGCGGCCAACCAGGAAAACAAACCAGTTCCAATGACCAAGCAAATGAAAGTGAAATTGGTTTTCAAGAAAAGCACCTCACCTCGTACAAGAAGCAGTGAAGAAAATACTGCAGCAGTGAGAGAATATTGGCGTGTCATGAAACAGAAAAGTAGTGGGCCGTGCAGTAGAACGTGCGATAGTAGGCAGACAAGTGATTATCAATGATGCTCATGGTATGGTTACATGGTGCAGAGAAAACCCGAGTCGTGAGTCAGTTGAATTGGGAGATGGATTGTTCACAAGAAGGTTTTTCCTGGAGAATAACATAGTCATCAAATGCCGGAAACTGAAGTCAAGACTATTACAGAGGTCGGCGTCAGGAAACAGCACCAAGCTCAAAATACAGGTACAAACTACAAGATAGATGCCGAAACCTTTCTTGTTACTGCAGAGGGTGCATAGAGGGACAAGATGGCCAGTGCCAGAATGAGGAATATGCCAAGAGCTACATAGATGTAAATATTAAGCCTGTTCAACCTCAAGTATCAACACAAGGTTAGTAAGACCTGGTATGCATTATAAAATCACAGATTGTACCACTACCACTATTTTCATAATAATTGAACTGGATAAAAAAAATGAGTAGATGAGTAGCATGTGATAGTAACTCTATCCATAACATCATCTTTGGAAACCATGCATCTATATATGTGGCCTTTCTTGTGTTTATCCTCAGGCAAGGCATATCTGCTCCTAAATTCTTGCATCAGCAGGTCATATATGTGTGGATTCACTGAGACTATAATGCTCTGGATTTAGTCTCCTATCACGATGACGGTAACACTTGTCCTTTTTGTGCTTCCTCCTCTTCTTATGTTTCGTTGGAGATGAATCATGTTTCCCCTTTTCATCAGTATGCATAGCTTCATCTTTGGGTGGTTCATCAGGTATCTGCTTTTGTAATTGCTCCGCAGCAACGGCAGTGGATACATATGGGTAATCATCCTATCACGATGACGGTAACACTTGTCCTTTTTGTGCTTCCTCCTCTTCGTATGTTTCATTGGAGATGAATCATGTTTCCACTTTTCATCAGTATGCATAGCTTCATCAGTGAGTGGTTCATCAGATTTTTTGATGGTATTTTTGGGTAGAACAAAATGCCTCTCATCTCAGTCCTATAATGCTTTGGATTTAGCCTCCTATCAAGATGACGGTAACACTTGTCCTTTTTGTGCTTCCTCCTCTTCTTATGTTTCGTTGGAGATGAATCATGTTTCCGCTTTTCATCAGTATGCATAGCTTCATCAGTGGGTGGTTCATCAGATATCCGCTTTTGTAATTGCTCCACAGCAACGGCAGTGGATACGTATGGGTAATCATCCTATCATGATGACGGTAACACTTCTCCTTTTTGTGCTTCCTCCTCTTTGTATGTTTCATTGGAGATGAATCATATTTCTGCTTTTCATCAGTATGCATAGCTTCATCAGTGAGTGGTTCATCAGATATCCACTTTTGTAATTGTTCCACAGCAACGGCAGCTGATACGTATGGGTGCTCAGTTTCCAAGTTTTTGGATGGCATTTTTGGGTAGAACAAAATGCCTCTCTGTCCTATAATGCTTTGGATTTAGTCTCCTATCACGATGACGGTAACACTTGTCCTTTTTGTGCTTCCTCCTCTTCTTATGTTTCGTTGGAGATGAATCATGTTTCCGCTTTTCATCAGTATGCATAGCTTCATCAGTGGGTGGTTCATCAGATATCTGCTTTTGTAATTGCTCCACAGCAACGGCAGCTGATACATATGGGTGGTCAGTTTCTAAGTTTTTGGCTGGTGAGACAGGTGAAAATGATCTAGAAGTGGCCATCGTCGGAGGAAAATGAAATATTACCACGTGTGTCATGTTATATACGAGACCAAAAATGCAGCTGCAGTATTGATTTGATTGGTGGCCATGCCATTATTGGAAGTTTCACCTTCCATATTTTTCATGTTCCACAGATTCTTTCCAGTAGAGCTTTGAAGAACTTGAGCTAGAAGAGGCTTGTTGGTGTCCTTTCCTTGGCTAACTCCACTCTCAAAAACAAAAGGATGCCATGACAACTGTAACGCCTGATTCATTCACCACACTTTTGACAAGTCCTCATTGTTATATACATTCTTCTTGCTGTTATGTGTGTTCTTTTTCAAAGTATCTGAAAATTATCTTCCGGGACCCCCCTGTTGTTCTCATTCACCATGGCTGTAAACATAGTCCAGTTTTTGTTTTGAGTGGTGCAATTATCCCATGTACAAGATGAATTTAGTCTTGTCCCTACATTTGGGGAGGTGCATGAATTTTGCAAGGAGCTTGCCAAATCTTTTGCATTTCTTTCATTTTGGCTGTGTGTTTGCATAGGTGGGTGGATGAGTGGTTAAGAGTTTTAATAGGTTTATACAGGAGTGATCTTGTTGTTAATTAGAAGTTAAGTTCTGTCAAATACATTAACCTTGCCATGTAGGATCAGGATTTTAGCGAGAATCCAAGAATAGATTCTCGCAAAGATTCCCATAAATATATTTTTGTGAATCAAGGTTGATTTACTCTGCAAGAATCTGGATCGATTCCTGCAATACGCAACAAAATTGTGACCTTGCTTGTCCATCTAATGGGTGAGCAGGTAGCCAGCTTAGCTAGCATATGCATCATTTTGAATTTCACTTTATAAATTTTGCCAGAATCATACATACCGTATTGTTCATTTTTCAAAAGGGGGGGGGAACAGTAAAAAATGGAAAGTCAAAAATCCCCGCAAAAATCACCTTACAAATCTGCAAAGGTGTACACGTACCAACAGGTGGGTTGTAGAGAGTATCTGTGTGGACAGTAAAGACTCAAATATTTTTGTCGTTATTAGGTTGTTTTTGGTCTTTTAATTTGTAGGTATGAAAGGATACCTACACTTTTTACAAGCATGCAAAAATCTAATTATGATTTTTTTTCTATTTTTTTCTAGTAAATATGTGATAGTGCCTTGTATTGATTAGAATGAAAACATGAAGTTCATTTTGATATGAAAACAGTGGAAAAGTACTGAAACTATTACTGAAAAGCTCTTGATAATTTGTCAAACTTTTTAATTTACTGTGTTCACATTTCCTGTCACAGTTGCATGTTTCTTTCTTGGGGAGGAGAGAATTTCAGGAAACAACAAACTTGGTGGGTTCTCGAAGCCTTCAACCTTGCTCTGGTTAACATAGAACTTGTCCCTTGATTCAAAGACCTGAAAGAGATATATTATTACTTTATTAGTCATTTTTATGTCACATGCCTTAATGCAGAAAGACACATAGGGATCACTTGTCCACTGCAGTCTGTTGTCTGTTGTGAAAAAGGGTTAACATTTGACTGTAATATCCACATACTTTAAACCACATTTGGGCCACAGGTGCAACATGACATCCCCCATTTGTTGAGGTCAAAGGTCACATACCAAGGTCAAAGGTCATGTGAGGTCAAGTTGTAAAATAGGCTGAAAATGTAAAATTGACCTCATTTGAAAAGTTGAAGTGCAATTGGAACCAAGTTTGGTTTATGGAATTTACATGCAATCCCTCATTTGTTTATGAGGTCAAAGGTCACATATCAAGGTCAAAGGTCATGTGAGGCCTATCATTCACAAACCGCGACGGCAGGCAAAACAAGCGGTCCGAGGACAAATGTATTTTATTTGGTATCAGTTAGACTAATTAATGCTTAGAGCAGCACTCAACCTTTTTCTAGGTAGGAATGTGTGCACTTGGTACCATCTTTGGAACTTTCCTCTGAAAGTGTAGCTTGTTTTGAGAAATTGGATGTTTTTAAGTTTTTTAAAATTGAACTTCTCAGATACAATATTTCGGAAAATGCACTATAAGATTCATCTTCTCTCTTCATAGTGGTAGTGGCTTTCTTTGGTTCTTTTTTATTTTGTTTATCGTTTTCATTAACAGAGTTTACTTTGATCACAACAAGTTATGACATGGTTTCAGATTCGACCTAGGTTTTACTGCCAAAAGTGTAAAAAAGTGAAGATGCTTTAACAATGAAATCCAACATGTTTTCTAGGTTAAAATTTTGTGTAGAATCCAAATCCGAAGTAAAAAATGCAAAATGTTGGATGCATTAAAAGATATCACATTTTGGGTTATTGCGCAATGCCGAGTCCCATAGAAACCTATGGTGTTTTGCTGAAAATTGCATCTTGCTTTGATAAAAAAAAAATTCTCAAATATTTTGCAGTTTGACAAAAATTTAATAATATATTCTTGTGGGAATATGTCTTGGGCATAATTGATTAACTTTTCAACAATGTCGCCATTTTCGTTATTTTTTCGCAGGTTCTTGAAACACCAAATTTTAGGTAAAATGTGGATTCCACAAAATGATAAAAAAAAAATTCTCAAATTTTAGACGGGGTGAAAAAAATTTAATACCAAAACTATGTAGGGACTTGCTTTGGGCATAATCGATTAAATTTTCAAGCCTACAGCTCTTCTAGTTTTCTCGTAGTTTAAATTTTATTGAACGACAATATTTTTTTCACGCACTGGAAAAATCAAGGGGTAGGGGAAACATTTTTGTATTTTTGGAATTATTCCTATACTTGAAATGAAGCAAGTTAGGTATTATTTTGAAGCTTATTAAATTCTGCATAAACTGACAGGTAACCCATCACTGTAGACCCTTCCTTTCCAGAGATGTGATTGTGCAAAGCAAAATTTTTGTTCAAAAGTGCTAAATTTTGAATGTCGTTTGTCACGGGACATGTCAAATTTTGAATGGTTCTGGTGTGCAAATTATGAAATGATTGTTAAAACAAATACTTGAATCTATAAATTATTACCTTTAGCTGATATATTTACATTATAAAGGGTCATATATATGTATATTGTAGACTCTGTAAGTATTCAAAGTTGGTAGGTGAAAATTTTTGTCACCCAAAAAGTGCGATTTTCGGACAAAATTGGCCACAAATCAATATTTTGTAGCAAAATGGTGTTTGATACAGGGTTTTCGATTAAAAATTCATAATCTATGAACAATTTTACCCTAGAAATGACATCTTAAAAATTAAACATGCTTATATTTGCTCCGATATGAATTTTTTCACACTTTGGCACTAAAACCTCAGTCAATTCTGAAACCATGTCTTATGTAAAAGAGAATGATGAAACTTTGAGCAGATGCGTTAGGTTGTAATATACGTAACTGAATAGCCTTTTATCAAGGCTTTGATTATTTATTCAATTTGTGTGAGTCCGCCCCTCTCTGGACCGCTCAAAGTTCAGTCGTAATCAAAGCCTTTTCGCAAATATTTCCTTTTCTTTGTTACTCATTGTTTTTCGGGATATTTCTTCCGAAACTATAGCGATCGTTGATTGGTCAATGATGATGTCATCGTTCGCTTAAAATAGGTCCTAGAATACGAGTTTATTGGAACTGATCAATAACCAGTCAATTATTGGGTTTTGGTAACCGATTCAAAACAAAGCGAATACCGGGGCGAATACAGCCAGAATCCCTGATGTAGGCTTACAGCTAGCTGGAATGTAAAATGGCGAACTAACACTCTTGCTGCTGTGTGAAAACGGCACGGTGAAAATCATGGTGGAATTACATGCATCGTATTGTCAGTGTCACTGTTTAGGGGACGTTGCGATCTGCGGTTGTACATGGTGTTGTAGGATTTATTCGAGTCGCTACCCAGTACGGTACTGTGTGAATAGACTATTATGAGGGTATTTGAAGCTATGGCTACGTGTACTGATGTGATTCTCTTACGACTAAGTGTTGAGTTTTACAGTCATTGTAGTGATCGGCTTTGATTTTACACGTAGTGTCATTGCATCGTTCAGCGCATGTTCGGCCGAATAGTGCCTGTCAAGACATGGTAAGTTCCCGAGGTAAGTCATGTTTAGACTAGGATGTGCGTGTCCCTAAATTCTCGGCGTGAACTTGTGAATGAACTGGACTTCATTGCTGGCTTGAATTTTGGGATGTTCGCCACACGTCAATTTGCGTGGCATTACGCGGGTCAAAATTCATCATTTCAATTTATGTCAAAAACATCACTTTCATGTCTGTGAGTGGCAATTTTGACTGGTCACTGCAGTCAAATATTTGATAAATGATGACGTATGCCCTAGTTAGTTCATTTTTGTGTAGTTTGTTGCAGGGGATGTGGGAATAACTTTACTAGCATTTACTGGGGACTTTTATTTCTGCAGAGCTGGGCTAGTTCACAACTCGCCCATCTGCCATGCATCTCACACATGCCACATACCGTACGGACTCCCTCGCACTCGCAGCTGTCAAGAACTTCGTCGATTTTTGTTTGAATCGTTGTAATTAGGCCGTGCAAACTCGATTATGGTCATTTGACGGCGACGTCATCGATGATGGGCAAGTATATGAAAACGTTGTCATCGATGAAAATGGGCGGTGCTTACGAGGACGATCTACTTTGATTGACACATTAGCTGCACTGGGAAATACCAATTTGCGCAAAGACGCCTCGCTCCGCTCGGCCTCACGCCTTCGGCGTTCAACACGCGCCTTCGGCGCGCTCGCGGTTGGTGGATAAAAATGCGAGGCGTCTTTGACAAAGACTAGTAACTGAATTATACTCTGAGCTGGAGCTCTGATTGTTGAAGAGGATCGAAATGTTTTTTTAAGGTTGCATATATACTCGTACACATTATCCTTTTCCTTGTCTCTTATGTCAATAGTCAACGACCTCGGGACAGTTGTACCACAGGGCTTTGGGTGTCCCGTACCGTGGAAGGTACTTTCCCGTACAGTTAGTGCAGTGTTTGTGTAGTTGGCTGTATGGCGAGGTAGTGTCAAGATGTCGGCGACTTACAGCATCGACTTGCTTGTTTGTTTTGGGGAACATGAATCCTGTATAAACGATGTGAATTGTCAGATCAGCCGTGATCCCGGCTGTGATATATGAAAATAATTCAGGTCACAGAGTTGGATTAAACAGATTAAACTATTTTCAGTTCTTGAAATGATCCCGGTTACTTTAACATATTTTATCATATTTGTAAAGAGGTTCATTGCGGTAATCTCTTAGCATTGATTCTAGTATAAATCAGGGAGTTTTCACTAAGTTAACTTAAACTTGTCATATAGATTTCTATAGAAGTACCCTTTGTGAACAAAAAACGTGTTAGTTTTTGAGATGTCGATATTTTTTATACTAAAAGTATAAATAACATTCTAAATGAAATAAAGTTAAGAAGTGACATTGTAGTGAAAAAATGGAAATATTTCTTTCCCGAGGTATCTTATCAGAAATATTGTCAGGTCTTCCGTGGCCTCATTTTACAGTGGCATATAGCGGTAACGATCTGGCAATTTATAGTGGCATATTTAGTTTAAAACATTCAAATATTTATGAATTTTATGTAGCACATGAAACAGATTCAGCATGTCAGACTACTAGTTAGTAAACTCTAGTATAATAATGTGTGATTTTCAAATGGGATTACAGATTGATCGGAGCGACTGAAGCCAGTAACTAGAATTGGATTCTAGACAGCGTCATCCTTTAGCTAATTATGTGTATGGAACTATGAACTAAAATGGTTACAGTACTGTGCTAAGCTATTTTATTCCATTAAATAACCTTGATAAAATGATTACTGTGAGATCAAACATTTTTTATCTATCTTTAACATTGAAAAAATAAATGGAACTTACTTTGGCTCTGCCACTGGGAATGTTAACAAATGGCGTGTCTGTAAATCGAGACACGGAAAATTTGCCCCCTATGATGATGTACGTATGCTTGTGAATAGTACTTGCTACTGATAAGGCATCTTGCTGTCGGGTGTTGGTAATACCGCATTCGTAGATTTTGCCTTTAGCATCTATTCCATAGAAAGTACACCTGGCACAAAAAGTATCTCGGCATGTTTTTCGATCAGTATTGTGCCAAAGTCAGGCCATTTTGAAAGTTTCCGAAATATACATTTTGTTGCCTAGGTCTTGCTCTTTCATTTAATACCTGGCTTGTAAAAAAGCGTGCAGAAATGGCTGAGATAGAACGCCCGAAAG
>JAMKCH010027823.1:0-28707 GCA_023653785.1 Ophioderma brevispina | reverse complement strand
TTTTAATGCAAATGCTCCTTTTTACCAACACCTACATGTAGGATCAGGTTCACATTGAACAGAAGAAAAGGATATTTTAAATTATAAATGTATTGTTTATAAGGACATTTTACATGTTGTGTAAATAATGTGAATATTGTGCAGAGTATTTATTAAGTTATTCATATGACATTGTTCAGTTATATAGATCATATGTCAGAAATAAAAAAAAAACAAGTTTGTTTCCAGTAGGCTGTGCGCATTTAGATTTTGGAGCCATTTTACCACATTTCATTGTTTTATTTGATTTACTGAGAAAATTTTTCACAAAAATGACTCCGAGATAAAAAAAAATCTCATTAAAACAAAATATGTAAGCCCAAATTGATACTTCTGTTTTAGAACTAGTAATTCGACCATCAAATATGATTTGCAACTATTTTGACTTGCCACTTGGCCATTTCTGTCGAAAATCCTTTGAAGTGAAAAAGTAGATATTGCATTTAGACTTCTGGACCACCTGCATGTACTGGAAACAAACTTGATTTTGTTGGGCTTTATTGCAGCTTGTTAATTTACTGTAACAATAGAATGTTTGTAGTGTAGATTTGGCTACAGATCATTTAATTGATTCTGGGCTGTGGAACAAGCTTCCTGTTAAAGGCACTATCAGTGATTTGCAAAATCGAAAAAAATCATCAAAAATCAGATTTTTGCATTTGTGTAACAAGTATAAGTATCCTAACATACCCTGCAAGTGCCAAAACAGAAAGCAACCTAATAAGGACAAAATCATACATTTAAGTCATTACTGTCCGTACGGACACTTACTACGACACATAATTGAATGGAGATTCATATATTCGAACACTGCTGTTTTCTCCTTTTCTGTTAAGTTTTCAGTTGCAAAAAAAAAAAACTTTTGGGAATTCTACAGGCTATTTCTGCAAATTTTAAAATATTTTGACTCTTTCGGGTGAATCACTGATAGTGTCTTGTCTTTAATATTAGAGGCATCTTCCACTAGTGTCTTTAAACGGATCCTGATGAAAACATTTTTTATGTTTAAAATTGTTTTAACTTCAGATTTGTTAGTAGACATTCTGTTATTGTTTATTACAGGAAATAAAATTGTGAATGGTGCTAACTATGAGAACAAGGTTTTTTTACATTTGTGATGTTAACCAAACAAAAATAAAATTGTTACACTTAAAGTACATGTAGGAGTTTTTGTTTCTTAATTGCAAATTTCATAGACTCAAAGAATATAGCCTCAGAATGTACTAAGATTCACAATTGTCCAGGTGAGTATTAGGCCAAATATATATTCTGTTATGTTACTGGGTCATTCCATGCCATTTCAACAAATCGAGAACACCATCACCTCATGGATTTCTTTCTTTTTTGGTGTATTGAAAGATATTCATGAGAAACTGAAATTCTGAAAAATTGAGCTCTGTACCTCTTTTCGTTTTCACGCTACAGCAATTTTAAATTTGAGGGGGATCACCTCAAAAACATGTACCGGTGTGAAATTCAATATTCAGAGGGCCATAAGTAAAGAACTACACCCCTCAGATCCTTCAAACTTGGCATTCTGGATAACCGTTTGCTGCAGATTGCAAATATGTGAACAGAAAAAAATGCACCTTGCCCCAATTTAAAATAACGGGGTCAAAAATAGCCCAAAAACCACTCTGACCATACTTTGGGGGCCAATAACTCAAAAAGGAAAAATGATTTATAACTCCAAATTTGGGGCCTGGTGAAAGCTTATCCTGAATACTACCCTTGTGTACAATTTTATACTATTATCAGCTTTATTGGAAAGAGATTTATAGCTGTCGCAAAAACAGCAAAAAAGTCCACCAAATTCTGCTTGAAAATATGGTTAAGAGGGGTCCCTGCTGAAGTTGTGTGCAAAGTTTCAACAAATGGTGCGGTGTCTAAATTCCATATGTCGCGTAAACAGGCTTCAAAAGAATATCTACACTTTCAACTAATATCGACCCCAAAAGTTCCCATTGAAATGTACACAGAATTTGAACTTGCACCTGGTATTCAAGTGCAGTTTAAAGACTTTGAATCAAAGTTTAACCTTGTAGAACTGTAACAATAGTCAGCGCCAAGCACGGGGTGTTTCACCGCTTCGTTTGGTGTACGAGACAGCGTGCACTGAACCCACGCCCGGCGTGCGTTTAGATTTTCGAAGATCATTTCCCTCTCGCAATTGTGGCCGTTTCCTGCATCAATTGTCACAATCTTGGTATCAAATGGAAGGGGAAAAACTATTTCTTGAAAAAAGTCTACTCTTTATTAAAAAAATACGACATGTTCAACTTCATTTTCTTCAACAAAAAATCGTAGTAATTGGTCGCCGTACGTACTAACGTGTAATAAATCAAGATTTCAAAACCATTTCTCGTCATTGTACCAGGAAATGCCGTCACATGGACGTAAAATAACATATTTTTACTTTCTCTAAAAATAAGGTTACAGGTGATATTTGGGGGACAAGTGAGTCAAGACATACGGATTTCTTATACCCATCCACTCCGAAAACAACCGAAACGGGTGGTTTGATTCGTACCATGTATAAGTTTGACCCTCTGCAAGTTTGACCTTGCCAGACACGCCACACTGATTGGCTGAATATGACCTTCGTCGCGACGTCATCAACAAGCTATGTTTTTAAAAAGGGAAAAGCGGGTCACCACTCAGATTTTAAAACCAATTGTGAAACACTTTTTAAGGTTGATTCGGCTTCTACTTTTTTACTGAACTACGCAGTGCAGATGGTGGTTTATCCTACCCCCTTGCAAGGGAAATTATATCGCCAAGTTACTCAGGGATGTAAAATTTCAGGAAATGATTAATCATAATTATATTCGCCTCTTTTGCCCACTTTACACACTTTTTTCAGGCGTTCATCACTTTTCAGGATTTGTTAGTTGCATTCATTTACATGCTCGAGTACTCTTTTTGGTAAAAAAAAAAAAAAAAAAAAAAAAAAATATGGAATGTTTTTTTTTTTTGTGCTTCTGTATTGGTATTGAGAATAAACAACTACATTGCAAGAAAAAGTTCCATACTAGACTAACATTGAGCATTGTTTTTCTACTCCAAATCAACTCTACACTCACTTAACTAAGCATTAAAATGCATTGCATCCTACCCTATTTTTAAAGGTGCATTTGTGATCCCAACACCTTCAGTTTAGTTGCTTCACTCAGAAACATCCTCAAGAAGATTTCCAAAACGCAGTCGATTCCGATGGTTGCGTTTTGATGTTATGAGCAAGTGCTCGTATCATGGTGGCCCATAGGGCCACTGGTGGTGTCCTTTATGTCAGTTACGACAGAAAGAAAATATATATTTTGGAATTTCCTCAGGATATATGAATTTGAAAGTTATTTTGGAAAAACTAATAATTTAGGCCAACAGCCGGATTGATATGATAATCTCAACTTTTTGGAAGCAAGTCGGGGGGGGGGGGGGGGGGGGTGTGACGATGCTGAGGAGCACAAAATGCCCCTTTAAGTTCCCATTGACAGTTGCAATAAAGCATTTAAAACACTCACAACTATCACACAAGTGGATCGATTTCATCTCATGCAAGTTTTCTTTTTATTTTGTCTTCAACTTTCGTACAAAGAATCAAAACAATATAAAAATAAATATGGACACAATGGTAACAAACAATATGAATACCAGGGTATTACCAAAATTTTTTTTATATTGGCACTACAATACACTGGCAAATTATGTAAGATGGAGTTGAAGCCCATTTGTTTAAATGTTGGGGGTTGTTATCCCTTGAAAACCTGGCACATATTTACTGGACGTTTGAATTTAATGATGACCACTGCAGTGTTTTGCAATACATGTTTTATTCAATCACTTAACATTTACACATGGCAGAATAAAACAAACCACGGGGTGCGGTGAGCCGGTGTGGTGTCACAAAATATAATAGTGCCTTTAATTCGTTGCCTCTGCTTTGGTAATGGTTCTTAAAGAGGACACTGGCACATTGAAAAATAGTGCGCCATCAAGATTTTTCAATGTCGATATTTTTGCATGGTGTAAGGCTTTTATACTACAAAAGCCCTTACCGAAATGAATTAAGACCAATAGCTTACTTATGGTTAAACAAACAATTTTATAACGTTAAATTCCGCAGACGACGGAAAATGGCGTGTAACAACAAGAACACGCACACCGTATGCCATGTTTCCCACGCTATGCACACTGTTTGATCGGTCTATAACTTGGTGGTTTGAATATCAGTGAACGAGTCAAAAAATATTCATGTAATATACACATTTAATTGTTGATTAAAGTTATGGAAAACTTAAACGTTGCCTAACAAACAGGGATGTAGCTACAGTGGCCGGTGGTTGGGCGGCAGAGCCCACTACCTCGCTTCAGAGCCCACCACTAAACCAACGATTTTCAACTATAGGCCCACCATTTCAAAGCAAAAAAAAATTGACAAGTTTAATCATTTTATTGCAAACATTTTGATAATTTTATGCATAAATTATTAACTGTTCAGGGGCATACATTATAAAATGTCACATTTTTCGTAAAATAACCACCCACCACTAAAAAATGTGCTCGCGGACCAACCCTGCACTACAAATACCTGGATGTCTTTATTCCTCATATCAATGTCCATCTCTGTTTTTGGGGATGTTATTTTTATGTGTAAATATATCTCTGTTCTTTAATGGCCTAGACTATCATTGAGTGCAAAATTGAAGGAAATTTCATATGTTGAAAATGTGCCAGTGACGCTTTAAAAATGCGACTTACTATTTATAAAAAAAATATATGGACAAATATAGAATTACAACATATATGTGGGATTGTACATGATTACATTTTGACTGCTGTGACCGAGTCATTAGGATGGTTGTAATAATGCACCAATATTTAACACACTGTTCTTATTGAAAGCTAATTTGTCTATCCCCACAAGCACTGGCACATTTTCATGGAGTTCATGAAGGGTCAAAAATTGTTAGTGATTGAAAATTGAAGTGTCAAAATTTTGTACCGTTTTTTAACCACAGGCTTTACTCGTTATGTGGTAAAAACTTAATTGGGAAATGATGAAAAGGACCCTTTAATTTTTAAATTAGTCAATGGCCCTTATTTTGTAAATGATTCAGTAAGCCTTTAATTTGTAAACAATGGCATGGCCTTTTTAATTGAAAACGATGGAATGACCCTTTGATTCGTAAATGATGGAATTACCCCTTATTCGTTAAAGTTGTGGAATGACCTTTACTTTCGTTAAATGAGGAATGAACCTTTAATCGTAAATGAAAAGACCCCTTAATTGGCAGAGGAATGACCTTTAATTGGGAAAGAATGCCCCTTCAAGTTGTAAATGAAGAATGACCTTTAATTGGTAAATGAATGACCGTTTAATTTTTAAACAAAAAGAACGACCCTTTAATTGCCTAAGGAATGATGATCCTTAATTGGTAAATGGGATGAATTTAGTCTTATGCCACCACTTACAATTCCGGCACCTTTAAACATGCGGTTTATTCCGTTACGTTGGCCTTTACTAATTCGAAGCCGTGGCAGAATACTAAATTCTTTCCGGTAAATGAAAGAATAACCCTTTCAAGGCAGACTTTCGTAGAAGAGTGCAAGAATCCCCGGTCTCGATTCTCAAAAATGAATTTTGCGGGAATCATCTAATTTGCTACTGTGTAAAAAATAACGTTTACGCGAATCAAACAATGATTCCGCACACAATGATCCTTTAATTGGTAAACATAACCCCTTTCGTAATTTTGTGTGCGTAATAAAATGCTGCAATCCGGAGGTCAGTGCGTGCATTTCTAAGCCTAGGCGAGAAAGACCAAATTACGAAACAGGGGCGGCTTGAATTTTGAAACAGAATTGGCAAGGCCAGGGCTGTCGAATTCCTAGGCCAGGGCAATGGCATGATAGTACCAATATTTTTCCAAAACATTTACAAGTATCAATAGTGTTTTCCTACAGTTCCCCATTAAAATAAAAATGGGCATGCTATGCTTACATTGTACTCTGCATATGAATTCATTAAAATTATAATTAAAAAAAGCACCGCCACTCCGCCAGGCATGGCATGATGCAAGATTATGAAGATGGGTCTAGCCCGATTTCTTTAAATAGGTGAAACATGTGTCAACGGCGCATTTATTACGCGGAAACTGGGATAAGTCATGGGAAGCTTTAGCGTCATCAACGAAAATTGAGGACATTTTAGAAAAATAATTTCAACATCAAATTGCAAAATCGCACCTCGCCTGATTTTGGTATGGAGCGAAAAGAGCGTCTACAACACCTTTCAGACAAAAACCCATATTTCAAAAAACCGATTTTACCGATAAGTGGAGTCAAGAATACGACGATTTTAGAGACTTTTTACGAGGACAGAAATGAAGCCCTACAAAACTCATTAGGATTGTAGTCTGAACTCACGAAAAACCACCGCATATTTGGTTTAAAATGATCAGAAATAAAATACATCTTCAACCGTAACCGGCCATCTTTTGACTTCATTCTGAGTACGAACGAACCCACCAATTCCTCTTTGTTCTGTAGTAGTAAAGGGTTGATTTGGAAATTCACGATATCATTCCTCTGCATTGGGCTGCATTACTATTCGGGAAAAACAAAACGCGCGAATGTAATGAGCCTAGCACAGGGTTAATTGGCCGATGACTGAGAAGATGCAGCCATTGTAAAAATGCATTGTGGAAAATTCTGTGGGCTGAAAAATTTCACGTCCCTCAGTCATCAGGAGGTCACGCCAACATGTGTTATTTTCTTGACATGAGAAGGACATACAATCGCTGTGAACCTCAATAGCTGGTCGAAACCGCTCTGGAAAATGTCCCTGATTGATTGGTCCAAAAAAAAAACTTACCGGAATTCATTATAAACCCATGTATTATAGTTTCGGAATGTTCATAGATATCTAAGTTGGTCAAATACGCCGTGAACGAAAGGGTGTTGGGGTTAAAAAAACACAAATAAAAAAAAAAGCGACAAATATTAAGTTTTGAAAAAAGCGTGGTCTCTGAAGTTATAGTAATCCCACCAAATTTTAAAGCATCCCAAATCATTAATTGAATTGTTGTGCTGCAAAAAAGTCTGTGTACGGTTTACTCTTCTTCTTTTAATAAATCTAAGACCCACAAAAATGGTATAACTTATTACAATATACTGGCACATCAATCAGATTGAATTCTCACATGGCCCCCTATACCGTGGGCCTGGTTTCCATCGATTTAACTGCAGACGTTGGCAAGGGAATATGGACAGTAGCAAGGTCTTTGCCTATTGTATTTGTGAAGCCCATGTAAAATGTCCCCGTCCAACATTTTATAGTGTTGAACAATAGTACTTTGAGGTGAACCCCGGACTAACTGGTCCTAGTGATATTCTTGCCCCAGGTGAAAATGCACATTACCCATCTTCTTCTTCCTTGGTATGAAGCAGCAGCTAAACATGTTGTAAGCTTGGAGCCAACCACTGTTATTGGGTTGGGGTTTGATAAATCTTGTCCACCGGTGGACGAAAGGGAGGAGGGCACTCATTGAGAATGGGATCCGCAGTCCTGTGATGGAGAACCACATTGGCAGGTTGCATCGGTGCATCGGTGCATATTGCTATTGACGCGACCCGACTCCTGTGCGAATCCTGTTTAAGGTGACCCGTTCCTTGCGTTGGGAGATTGTGCCAGGTGGGTAGTTCTGTCTTAGGTGTAATGAGAGTTGATCTGTTCTTGGAGTATCAAGCCACGCAGTATTCCATGTCTGTCAGATGTTGAAAGGGGAACTGGAGTGTTTAGCGGCGTGTCGGCAGAAAGATCGGCGAGGGCGCAGTCTCTGTCTGCCGAGTTGGTGTTATTCTTTGACAATGTTTATGCAGGAGGTGCTTGTTGTCCAGCAGGGGCCCCCCCCTGTATTTCCATAGTTTTGTGCGTGTGGTGTTTTCTCCGCTCCAAGTACTTCAGGTGCAATACCTGAAAGCACTGGTAGGAATTCAGAAGGATTAGGACGGAGGGCAGCCAGTATTGTTTCTCATGGTCTCGTTGAGTACCGTGTCCAACTTCTTTGTGCGAGAGCTGTTGCACCATGCTGGAACGGCATAATTCCTCATTGCTGGTTTAAAGACCCAGGCCAAGCAGTGGTGCATAGGGTCTTTGGGCTGGCACCCCCCCTGAAGATCCAGCAAGTCGGCACGAGGAGGTTATTCCTCGAAGATACACCTTTGGCGCATACGGACTCGAGGTGCTGCCGGTAAGTAAGCTGCAGTCCCGCTTTCACCATCACAGGTAGGTTGGTGGTAGGATTGTATGGCAGAGGCGCTCGTTTGAGGTTGATTTGAAGCTGGTGATGAGCCTCTTTGGTGTTGAGGGGTGGAAGCAGTGCGGTGGGTCTTTGGCTTTTGCCTCAGCTTCAGTCTCCAGGACTTGAGATGCTGCAAGTAGGGGCCATGTCGGTGGTCAAGTGTGCTTTCACTTTCTGTCCAGTTTTGCTGTCCGAGTGGAAGGAGGGCAACATCGTCGGCGTAGCCATTATTGTCTAATGTTGTTTGAGGTACATCCTGATATACAAATGTTGAACCGCATAGGAGCCAGTACACACATTACCCATGATACTTAGAGGTTGATTCTAAGTCGCCAGCATGCTCACATAATCATTGTACCACAAAGCCGATAAACAAAATTGCCTTAGCAAGATTCAAGAGTGTGCAGATGAACAACTGACACTTTCTGTTTCTTTTTAAACTGCTTGGATTCATTTTTGCAACAAAGATGTTCCCTTCACCTTGACGCCAGAACTTAAATTGAAATGGTTCCCCTACCTTCCGTTTCCAACGACTAATTCTTAGGCCTAATCTTTTTTGACAGTAAATTAAACTTCAAACGCAACAGTTGATTACCACCTGCGGAATAAATGTCAGAAAACCTGAACCTTTTAAAGAGTTTCCGGAAAAAAAGTATCGATTTTTGATATCAGATGAAAGGCTGTCCTGTTTCCTCATTTAGTGCTTAAATTTGAGCACTGCTGTTCTTTAATGGTGATCAGTATTAGCAGAGTAATGATAAGGCCTTGAATATGCATTGTTGCTTGTTTTTTACCATCAAAACTGCAAGATTTGCTTTCCCACACTTCTTGGTGGGCAGTGTATCCAGCACATAATCAGAACAAGCACCTTTTAATAAAGCATGCAAATTCTGAACAAGTACAAATTAATTACTATAAACTTTCAGAATTTGCCCACCATCATTTGTTTCAAACAGACAATAAAATCGTAACCGTGGTGTTAAAGATTTGCATATTTTGGAATTAAAACAGCTGCACCATGTCATTTTTTATTTTACACTTTTTGTAACTCTAAAAACTAATTATTTCTAAAAATTCAATAATTTCCAAATCTACATAGTTATTACTTTGATATGAAAAACAAATCAACGTTCATTTTGATGATTTTAATTTTTTACACGTTCACATTATTGAGTGGACAATAATCACAGAACTGCCCGCCCAAACTGCCCCCTGCCCCCAATTGATCTGCTGTTTGACTGATCATTTGGTGTGATTTAAATGTGATATCTGGAAATCAGTTCGAAAACATATCGATATATTGGATCACTTGGAGTTTTTAGTAGTATGGAGAACATTTGTAATTTTGCTAGATAATGATATCTTGCCTATTTTACATTTTTAAAGACCTTCTCTGCACAGCCATGTAAACCATACACTAAAGATCAGTGTATTCTGTTTGTACATTGTGGCTACACACTCACCAAAGATGAACTAGGAATGTATTTCAGCCGATATGGAGAGATTGTAACTGTGGACAGACCTGCTACAAAAGCCTATGCCTTCATCAAATTCCAAACACCTGGTCCGGTTGAGGCGGCATATCGGGATGGCCTGCTTGATGGATTTAGCAGTAAATCAATGCATCATATTAATGGAAAAGACGTGACTTTAAGATTCCGTGACATAGGCACAGAGAAAGCAGAAAACAAACAGGTAAAATTGAAATTACTGAATATTGTAATTGGTGTCTTAGTCATTTAATTGTGTTAATTGCAGTAAATCCCACACATACATGTCTTAAATCTGAGATGTTTAATCTGCCGAGCTATTGTTAGGGCAAGTTACAACTTTAAAAAAAAAAAAACCGAGTGGATTCTGTGGCGCTTTTGGATCCTGAAAAGGAATCTAGCAAGCTTTTTCACTGAAGATACATTTTTGGGTTGGTTCCATGGATTTTAAGTTTTGTACGTACATAAAGTCAATGGGATTTTGAGGTTAAATTAGTTATTTGCCAATATTTGCCACATACAAACTAATGACAACTATGTAACATGCACATGTGCTAGGTATATTGCCTCCCTTTGTAAAACCATAGGTTTCCAAAATAACCAAGTTCATGATTGTCCAGAATAAAGAAAAAATGTCTTTACCTTGTAGAGGGCATTTAGTCACTAATTAGCACAGCTAAAACTTTCACCTACTGGTTTAAATTATTTATAGAAACAGGAATACACCTCTTTACACACAATGAGTTGCCTGCTACTATAATTATGTTAATAATAGTACCATACATGCACATGCTGGTATGAAAACACCCCATTACCATTCACAGGTATTAGTAATTGAAGTGAACAAATTCAACAGCACTCATGTTTGGGCTCCATTCTTCATTTGTATATTCTACTTTTGGTCTTAAAAGTGCTTCATGTGCTTTGCTGCTGATGTTCTTGGGTACAATGAAGCAGATTGTTCTTTGTGAAGGGTTTAGAATTTGGCTTGCCTGACATAAATTGAACTGTGAATCAGGTCAACTGCACATGCTATCTTAATAGCTCATCATCCAAGCTGTATTAGGCAAGTAATCTGTCAGTTAGTTGTTGCCTGATGACTGAAAGTGGTTGGAAATGACTTCACCTGACAGTCATCTAGGAATTTTTTTTTTGTAATATTAGGTTGGTATTAGGGTCATGCTTTATAAACACAAGTCAAGACTTTCTCTGTTTGCATAAAACATTTGATGTGATCCAGGAGAAATTTTGTTTTGAATTGAACATTGAACATTGTTCATTATGGACAGTATATCCATTAGCTAGATTTGTTCAAATATTTACAAGCTCATTTGAGCTCATTGTTGAGAAATATGTCCACTGAAATAGAACACGTACTTTCCAAAATTAAACATTCCCACTGTGGGAGATTCTGATATAGTCTTTGACACAGAATTATAACTTCCAAATTGGGTAACCACAATTTGCGCACCCACTGCAGCCTGCACCCAGTTGAATTTAGCAGCCTTGACGGAATAAAGTACAGTATGTGCTGCACTTTATTCCGTCAAGGCTGCTGAATTCAACTGGGTGCAGGCTGCAGTGGGTGCGCAAATTGTGGTTACCCTTCCAAATTGAAGCTTCAGTTGAATACGTTTTGGGTGAAGTCCTCCACATGGGTAGTATAGATTACAAATGGATTAGCTCATTGCTTCCTTAAGGTAGGTTTCATACGTCATTGTTAGATGCCAGCCGTTGCGATAGCCTTTTGAACATGCTATTCACACTGGATGCCTGAACATATGATGCAGACTTGTAACGTGGGTACGAATCATGGATACGGGTACAGGTTCAGGTCCAAGGCTGTTGGTACAGGTCCAGCACATGACAAAGTCATGGGTACGGGTATGGGTACGAGACATGGATACGCAATTCCGTACAGGAAAATGGCCCCCTGCGGGTTCGGGGTTAAGAATTGGCCCGATGTGTTCCCCTGCATGTCGTAAAAGGCGACTAAATGGGGCCCCCTGCAGTTTCGGGGGTAAGAATTGGCCCGATGTGTTCCTCTGCATGTCGTAAGAGGCGACTAAAAGGGGCAACTCGTCTGTTATTTGAACAGACGGGTTGTTTTTAAATTTAGGAATTAGGATCTCCACTGTGTAATTGTATTATTAAAATGTAATCTGTATTACTTGTTTAAGTAGTTTAAAATTTGTATTAGTTAACCTAAAAACATGCCATTAATTACGTTAATTTGAAAACATACCATTTGTCAATTTGTACATATGTAGTAGTTTAAAATCAGTTAACATGAAAACATACTATTTATCAATTACATTTGTACATATGTAAGGCCACCTATTTAATCTGTAAAATGTGTTTACAATAATGTTTTATAATGTTTCAATACTGTATTGATTATCTTGTAGTTGAAATTTCTTCTTGATACATGGATGGGTGATGAACCTTGTCATCAGTGTATGATGTGTATACCATAATTATAATTTGGAACAGTGTATATTGTTTTGTATTCAATTGGGTGATCTTATTTTATACATGGATGGGTGATGATTTGGTTCATCAATGTATGATGTGTATCTATTTACAATTGTTGTCATTCATATTGAATGTTGTGTCTAGAATTTACTGTGGTGTATGTTTTATAAAATGTTGTGACTAGAATTTACTATGGTGTTGGTTTTATAAAGTTAGATGTTTTTAATCTTAATGACACGATATAACACAATTGTGTTGAGTTGTCGTTAAACTTTAATACTCACCCACTCACTCGTACAGGAAAATGTGACGGCAATTATAGGTAGATAATGGGGAGGGCTGGTGTAGTGGCTCTTCCACTCGCCTTTCACCAATGTGGCCCGGGTTCAATCCCCTGTGGAGCCTGTGTCGTACGTGAATTTGGTTGCCGGTCCATACCTGTCCTCGCAGGTTTTCTTCAAGAACTTCGGTTTCCTCCTGCATCTAAAATTGGACTTCTGCCCATAAAGCCTTTCTTATCATTCTGGATTTACTTGTTGTGTTGTAGCAGCCCAAGGCACTCCACGGTGATGTCCTGAGCACTTGGGTGGATTTGTCGCATGTTATAAGAATTAAATATGATTGTTATTATTTGATCTCTTTGCATTCATACAATGAACATTGTGCCAAAGCCAAGTCTCAACTGTCTTGTATATGGTTCAAGACATTGTTTATGTTAGTTTAGTTTAGTTAGCGTTTATACAAAGTTTTAAATCCTGTTTTTGTCCCGTTAACGAGGGTGCCGGAATACCCGGATACACTCACTCAGCAATACTGCGGGTGTGAGGATTTATTGGGCAAAAGATACTTGACCGGATGCCCTCATGATGTCAATCCACCGTTCGCGGTGGGCCTAGCCTTAAGGGCAACCCGCCCACCATGCAAGGCAGCATGGGCTGGGTGGTCCGCCATTAGCTCCAGAGCTGACGCCTTGTAGTAGTCTTCTTTTCCTTCTACCAGGGTAACAGCTACCCTCTCATCAGAATTCCGAGGGGAGTGACGGTTTAGCCGGCCCTGGGACAGGTATACTGGTTACCGGTACCAGTAGCAGGCCTTTCTCAAAGGAAACTGACCTGTTTAAGATATTTAGCATTTATCTACATCAAATCTCTTGATTATATAATTTCTTTTCAGGAAAAATGACCAAGTGACCTACAGGTTTTGCATTAGCAATATAGGAAGTCTTGGAGACAAAGATGGAAGGTTAATGAGCAAAATTTGGGAAAATAGCATTGTGAGAGCGAGGACAAGGAACAACATCATTGTGAGTAGATGGACTTAGTGCCTATGACAGATGATTGAAACTGATTGGAAAGCAGAAACATCAAAAACACTATTGGTCGAGGTCAAAAGATGGACTAAGCCCACAACAAAGGTGAATTTTCTTTTCCCTTGTAATAAGACCTATAGAAATAATCTATTCATGAAGCAAGATTCTGATTGGTTCACAAATGAAATTATGTGATTTTAGCCAACAGCAACATGGTAAGAATGGTGTAGACGTGAAGAGGACTAGAGCTTAAAAATTTGAAAGATGTATTTGCAACTGGTTATCATAGATGGTATGAGTTAATTAGCCAATCAGAAATGCTGTATGAACTGAAGGTAGTGGTCAGGGTATCCATCTCAAATAAGTATGGGAGTGCATAAATATAAAGATGATGGCAGGTAGAACCTTAGAACGCGAGCGCGCTAAGATACACATATATTATGTGAATATTTGCAACCATGCACGTAAGAATTCCATAATTACCGTTTGGCAATCCCATTGCCACAAAATCCAGCAGATCGTGTCCGTTCCCCTGGTTGAAGTCGTATTTCTTTGTGTTACTGCTAGCCCGAATAGTATGACAAGAGCTTTGGTCAAAAAATATTTGACCGTAATCCCAACCAGCCCTGCAACATATAAAAAACAGAAATTGTCGTCAGATCCGCTTTACGCGCCTGCTTGTACGTGGTTAATACCAGCCGTGTTAAACCAATGAAAGGTCTAAAATTAGGATTTCTGGCCGCCTCCCCTGAAGAAATCTATTGGTGATTGAATTGACGGTTTTATTAAACATATAGTGAGATTTAACGATATGTGATGGACCATCGGATCGCGCGGCCGATTTGCTAAATCGGCAAGTCGAGATCGCAAAAATATGTCCGAGATTGCCGAGCCTCAACCGATATATTGAATGACAGAAAGGGACAAAGTTTATAATGGGAATTTTACCAGTTTTTTTAAGTTGGAAAAAACACAGTTGACTCAAACGATTTTAATATGTTGTAGGAGCTTATCAGCTTCATCAATTAAACTCCTTAGCCTACATTGAGAACTTAGGCTCCTGAGCTACTTAAGTATATTAAATACTTATCCGATCTTAACTTCAAGGCGGTTCCAAATTCAGCTATACTGCAACTTTATTGGTCGTCTAAGTTACAACGCATGACATGGCGCATGACCTCTGCTCTCCCACGGAATCGTCGTTATGTAAGTGAATGAGAAAAGTTATGCTTTAACTGTGTTATTATTTTTGTATCTTTTGTGCTTCAAGTTCAAAAGCCTCAATGAACATAAAAATCCTAGAAGCAGAGTCCAGAATACGGCCGAAATATTCCCGTTTCCAACTCTTTCTTAAGTATTTTTTTAGGTTCGTTTTCACTTGCAGTGGCTCTATTTTGGTACAGCAATAAACAGGGTCAGAATAAATACGTAGAAGGACTAAAGTAATACAAGACGACAACCTCTGAACCACCACAAATTCACAATCATGGCATATGCGACGGTCTATACAAAAATATTTAGCAAACTTGATTATTGCGAATATTAAATACTCAGGTCTCTTATCCCATATAGGGTCTTGGAGTGGCATTGTTTTGTAAGGATTCAATACTTAAGCGAGCAAGAAGAAAGAAATCAATGTTTTTTTGGACTAATGGGCGAATTTATTTAGAGAGTGAACCTGATTATGCTTAGACAAGGTTGTAATTGTAAACTGTTAAAGTTGTTTTTGTCAAAAATGGCGGGCTGCAATGATTATCAGTACTAATTGCATAGAACATAACATTAATAATAAATATCGTTGTGTCACCACCTGTTCGTTACCAACTCACGTGGTGCTATCATCTCATTCCTTCTCCTCCTGAGGTCAGGCTTGAAAAGAAAAAAGGGATCAGCAGAAAGTTGTTTTGATTTATACGGCAGTACGGAAAGTATTATCCCACAGTTAGTTGTGACACAGACTCCAAAATTAAAAAATATCTAAATCAGTGATGGTTTTTTTTTACTGCGTTGAGAGTACTAACGTTAACAGCCATAGATCTAGAGAGAAAGGCGTGTAAATGAAACTAAAAATCATAGGTTCTTATGGATGTTTTTGCATCAGAGAGGGTCAGAATTTTGATTAAATACGAGAAAACATCCCTCACCTAGGTGTAAACCTATGGAACCCATGGACTGAGAAAATTAAACATTTCTTATCGGTTAGTTTTAGCTCTGTGGGCTGGACGACACCAAAACCCCTTTTCCAACAATGCTAGTATGCTACGTAATTAGGTTGAGTAAATGCAAGCGCATACTTTCCGAACAGCCGTAGTTTTTGATACACGAGCCAAAACATGAGCGCGCGTTGTGGACTGGGTTAAGAATGAAATCAATTGCTTTAAAATAAATAACGCTACTCATACAAAAGGCATGTGCCGATAGCTATCATTATCATGCTCATTGCATTATTATGAATAAAAAGAAAATGGATCCATCAGCAGCAAGGTACAATTGAATGCTACCGCCCTTGTGAGGCGTGAGGTACAGGTCAGCTCATGCAATCGTCTGCTCTGCAGCCGTCCTGTGAATCTAAGGACACGTTGTTTTCCCGGGGAATCCCCTTTACGTCATTGAGAGATGATTGAGGGGGGGGGGGTGGGGGGTGGGGTATACTTACCGTGACAAAAATATGTAAAAGAAATGAATGGGAACATCATAAAAAAATAATACCAAATGATTGAAGACATGGGGAATAAATGATTTGTTAAATTGTTATTGCGAAACAAGAATTTGATAAATAATTTTTCGCCCTTTTACCGCAATGTAAACCGCAGTGCTATAGAGCCGTACACGCACATGTCCTGTGCACCTGTACGCCTCATTAGAAAGTGTAGACAGGCCTCTGACATGGGGATGGACGGCACTGAAGCCGGTCGACTACGTATAATTGTAACCAAAAAAGTTTTGGATTTATTAAACTTGAACGCAATCATTTTGACAATGCAATTAATAATAAATGACATCTTCAAGTTTAAAATGGAGCAGGATGGTCTGATATTCTGATGAAATCAGGAGGAGTTGTTTTGGCGGGGAAATTTACAATGCCGTTATGATTGGTGGTACTTTAATTATTTCACATTCGGTAAGTAAAAGTAACCGTTCCTCTTAAAATACCTATCGAAGAATTGTAACCACTGTGGACCACACAGATTTATTAACATAATCATCGTCGCCAATTCCTATAAGTTTAAAAAAATTGGTAAAAACCACCAGTGCAAAATCCTAACTAATACTCTCTAGGGTTGGTCGATCTTTAAAATATAGGACCAACCATCGGTTCGGATCGGTGGATCGGCGATACGACAAAAAAAGTATGGGCCATAGGATCTGCAGAGGAAACCCTGGATCGGGTAATCTCTAATATTTATTCATCATATGTTTAATATTCCAAGCATGTAATTGTTTAAAACATTCAGCCAAACATTATTCATAGGTTTAATGTGAGAAAACAAGTACATAAAAATAAAATTTGTGAGAAAAACAAATTATCCAACAGAATGGAGAATTTAAAAATAAATCCTTTGTGAAGATCAGACTACAATAACTTTCACTATTTTTTTCAAGTTCCCGTCGATTTTTATCTCCGTAGGAGTTAAAGTTAATGGTTAAGAACGAAAAGGGGGTCATTAAGGGTCGGTATTTTAACTTGTCAGACTATAGATTTCAATAGCTTTCAATACGTGTATACGTGTTAGTCTATAAGCGCTTCGCTTTGCCCTCGCTTATTATACCCTTCCACCTTTGTATATTGCTTATATTTTGTTACAGAAGAGTTGTAAGGGCTTATACACACGGTCATTCCAGAAAATGAGTCATTTTTTTTCTAACTTTTTTTGAAGACACTTGGTATGTGACAAATTTGGTATGTGCCTCAATATTAATATTGGGACTGAACAAATGAGGATCATTTATTTTTTGTGTATCTGCCTGCAAGGGACATAGGGATTGCTTTGGTTAGTGACCCACCTGTTGGTGACCTAATGTAACTTACGACCTAATGTGACCTTGGCGACCTTATGTGACCTTGGAGACCTTCATGTGACCTTGGTGATCTCATGGGACCTTTGGCACCATTCACAAGTCAAAATGTACCTATACTCTGTAAACTAGAAGTACAAGTTATCAATAAAACTCCCACACAGTTCAAAGGAATGCTTGGTTATTCTAGACTTCTACGACACAGATTTTGTTTGTATTTCGGTGTACAGAGATTTGTTTTTCGTTACCTCATGAGTGTCGTCTAACAATCGCGCGACTTTTCATTGGATTGGACTGCGCCTAGAGCATATAAGCATGTTTGGTAGTAAGGCGCGATAATTCTGCGCAGCGCATCGATTAATTTAACTTTGTACTTCGAGGTTTTACAGAGTGGAAACATTTGCCCGCCTGCTGTTTCCACTATGTGTGCACATTTTTTGTGGATACCTTGCATACAATGGACCTTGGCAGTGACCCACATTTTGGGACCTCGGTGTACCATGGCCCCATTCACAAACCCCAGCGACTGCAGATGCCACTAAGTCGTCCTCGACCGCGATATATTTTCTATAAATTAAAGCCTTTTTATTTTCATAGAGATTTTCTTATATGTGGGGCCAAGAATAATGTAGACTATTGATTTAAATAGGATTTGTACCCAACTGTATAACAGTAAACTGGTCTTGAACCTTTGTGTAGTCCTCTGTTGCTCTTTATGACCTTTCACAAAATGATAGCTGTCTAAACATCAGTAGAAATTCTGGTGTAGTGTCTTAAAGGGGCACCACCTGATCCTCAGCCTCATGCGAATCTTAAATGTCCTTATCCAGGATTGTGGCAACCTTTTGCTTGGTGGTGCACACTTTGTTCTTGAAAAAGATTGACCAGGTAGAGCTTTGCCAGTCCCCTAAAGGACCATGACAAGCAAAGCTTTGGAAGTACAGTTTGGTCCTTAAAGACTTTCCTGAATACTATGTGGGTACAAAGCGATTTCTGTTTATTTCACGCCATCAAATAACAGCTGTGGATGTGGTGTGATTTTTATTTGTTTCACAGCCCAGTCAGAAGCCCAGTCAGAAGCCCAGTCAGCAGCCCAGTCAACAGACGAGCCAACAGCCAAGTCAACAGCCCAATCAAAAGCCCAGTCAACAGCCAAGTCAACAGCCAAGTCAACAGCCCAATCAAAAGCCCAATCAACAGCCCAGTCAACAGCTGAGTCAACAGACCAGTCAACAGACCAGTCAACAGCCCAGTCAACAGACGAGTCAACAGACGAGTCAACAGACGAGTCAACAGATGAGTCAACAGACGAGTCAACAGACGAGTCAACAGCCAATTCATTCAAATGACAAAGAATCAAAGGCTTGTGTGACTGCACCATCAGATAATAAAGATGCCGCATCAAGCTCTGAAAATGAGGTGAGAGTTCAGTCATTGTATTATATCATGGTTACAGTGATATAATGTGATACTGAGCCATGTGATAGTATACAAATATTTAATGTTCATGTGGGATCTTGTGGAATCTATTCCCCCCTCTCCCGAGGTGTACTGGAGATCAAGCGTGGGGTACTATTTTTCCGAGACCGAAGGGGCAGGGAAAATAGTACCTCTCGATCTCCAGTCCACCAAGGGGACCAATAGATTCCATAAAGATCCCGAATAAGATCTTTAAATATTTGTTATATATCCTTCATTAATTGCATTTACATAGCTTAGTTTATATACTTCAGTTGTCACTTGCAATGTTAATATAATAACTTTATTTCTTTGTACCATATATATATTGGCCAATTTTGTGATGCTAGTTTTGCTTTTGTGTTGAATACATTTTTATTTTGATTGATTGATATTCTTTGTTCATTGATTGGTTGAAAATGAAGCTGAGGCCTACTTGACAAACACCAACTGCTGTAAACCCTGTCTTTAGGTTTGGCAGTAGTGATAACTTGATAGATTTGCTTTGAGCTGAACCATCACGGCTTTGAATGCCCTTTAGGACAGAGGAAAACACGCTCCATTTGGAATCAATATTTTCACCCAAAGACCTATTTTTCAGAAAATATTGCCAAAATATCTCACCCACAGACCCCATTTTTTGGAAAACTTTCCATTTTCTGTCAATTTTTGAAAACCCCTATTTTGTGGCAATTTGGCTGTCGCTCACCCAAAATTCCCCTATTTTTTCAGCCCTCTGTCACCGAATGCCACTGGGTTTGAAAGTGCTAGCCTTACACCCATATCCATTTCATATGTGAGTGCCCCCCCCCCCCCCGGTATTATAATAATAACAACAATAACTGAATTTGTTCATATCTTAAGGTCGGGTCTGCAGCAAGTGGACAATCAGGAGTTCGCAACCCTGAAGGACTAAAGGTTAGTATTGTTGACACATGAATTGTGCTATGTTATGATTTCAATATCAAGGAGTGTGGATTGATAGCACCTTTTGCACATTTTACAATTGCTAGTATATAGTCATGTAATAATGCTGCATTAGGCCAAAAAAAAAGTTTGTCTCAGAAGATAAAATTGGTTTTTGAGCGCATCATATCTCCTTTGTCAGTCATGAAATTGGGGTAGTTATACCAAAAATTGTCAAGCTATTGGACCATGAAGACTAGTATGCACCATGAATCATGGAGGTCTATGCTTTTTTTCAGTCGGGTGTTCCTTGTAAGTATACGGTTAAAATTGGTATGTTGGATCAATGTAACATATCAATGGCAACCATTTATTTTGATATTCCTGCAGATTTTTTGTACTTAAAATTGATAGCAACCATGATTAAGTTTCCATAACTGTTTACATCTTTCTTCTTTGATACACACATCAAAAGTTACGCCTTATACAATCTTACAAAAATAAAGTACAATATAACAGATTTTAAGCTATTTTCTAAATTTTTTCGAAACTGTCCTGTCGACATTGGCTGGATTTTCCAGATCACATCACATATGTTGATGAGGTCAAAAGTCATGTGCCAAGGTCAAAGGTCATGGAGTGGCCACAGCTTATATTCTAATTCCTTTGAATATAGCAAGTGCAAAAGCCAAGAACCGTGTAATTCTAGTTTTCATTCAAATGTTTGCATGCATGTGTTAATATTCATATTCAAGACATTCCCAAATATGAAGATAGATGAACCAACTGTGGTGGTTTCCAAAACTATGATAAAGAAGTGCATAACAAGCTCATTATAATACTTGTGGGCACCTCAAACCTAGTATGTCACTTCAGGAGGATCATCCCATCTAGCTTATAAAAATAAAAGATCTTTGGGTTTTCAGAAATTCCCCACCGTATTCTTAATAATTGCTCCACATTCTTCACCCAAGGAAGATAGATATAGATGCACAATTCCATTTTAGTGACCATTGGTAAACATCTATGCCGATATACTGGGCTGCACAATCAATGGTAGTACTATCCCATCAACCAGCCAACGTCTTGATCTTGTTAACAATGCTCAGAAATGCATTCTTACAGTTAAACTTACCATTCCATTCGAGATGAATATTACCTCTGCCCATAATTGCAAGACTGAAAAGTATAGTGAGGCATTAATTCCAGTCATTATAATTGGTGGTTCTGAATCTCTATTGCGAAAGTGGGTCCACAAATGGGGGTCAATAAAATAAAGGGCCATGGCCCGATCGCTAATAGCCTCGTCCCCGAGAACCCCCGGATTTTACCGAAGTGGTCAAAATTTTGGTATCAGAAGAAAGCTACTATTTTTCTCATTTACCCTGTGAAATCTTAGGCTAAAGGATATTTGTTTTGGTATATGATTGAAATTTCCCCATGTGTGGTCGACTCAATATTATGTACACAGTAACCTCCCCTCTATGGGGCTTTACAAAATCACTTTTTTTAGCTCTCATCACACACCCAAAACGGATTTGAATACTGCCGCGAAACTTTACAGATGGGATTTTGGGGTGAACGCATTCATCACGAGAAACTTCATATACTTAAATCGGGCCATCCCCCTTTAATTACCATTGACCTATTCCAACCAGTGCCTTTATCACTCCTCCAGAGTAAGGCTGTTGTTCGTTTTTGACATTTACATTGCTTTTTAGGTCATCCGAATCCGATGCAATCAGAAAGACCTTATGTCAACATGATTCATGTGTATGTCTGTGTATCTGACTGTGTGTCCGTCTGTTTGTGTGTGTGTTGAATGTTTAGTATACACCTTTTGGTTGACACTTTTTCAACTCACTGTAACATTTTAGTGCAATGATGGATCAAGTTCATAATTGGTATGCTTATACATTGAGATAAGGTGTATTATGTGGGGTAACAAATGAGGTCAAAGGTCATTCATGGGTTACTTGGGGTCATATTGCTCTAGCGTACACCTTTTGGTTGACTCTTCAACTTACCGTAGCTTTTTTAGTGCAGTGATGGATCAAGTACATACTTGGTTATACATTACACAGATCGAATCTGTGGTAGAGGATAAACCCACTACCACAGACGAAAGGTAACTGCATTGCGTTCCAGCGTGTTTACTTTTCCTTATTTACAAAATTTATTGTGCTCTAAAAACCTTTTCAAAATTAGTTATTCATTCGTATTATGCCCCAAATGCATGGTTAACATATTCATGAAACTAATTATACATACCACTTAAGATTTCAATCACCATAAACTGCAAATTTTCTATGAAGTTTCCGATAATATTACGTGCACCCGGTAATGTTCAGGTGTATAAATAACATCAAGTGACGTATAAGGTCATGTCAAACTACTTTTTACACAAGGGAGACTAATCCAGTTTTCGTCATTGCACATATCCCGAAATTCACCATGTTCCGTTACCAACATACGGATAGCAGGACATTACAGGTTTGGCCAGGATAATTCCAGGGAAGATTATTCCAGGGTATCTCGGGATACTCTCGGAGACCAGTGAACCTCGTGTAAATCAATGACTATAACGCAATGGCTGCTTCATCAAACTCTACGCAGATTAAAATATAATTCTTATCTATTATTAACAATAAATTTTTGTAATAAGAAAAGTAAACACGCGGAACGGCAATGCAGTTACCGTTCGTCGTGGTAGGGGGTTTATCCTCTACCACAGATTCGATTCGGGGTAATGTATAAAACCACAAGATGGAACGTGACGCCTCACTGCACTAAAAAGCTACGGTAAGTTGAAGAGTCAACTAAAAAGGTTGTACGCTAGGCAATATGCCCCAAGTAACCCAAGAATGAACCTCTTGACCTCCTTGTTTACCCACATAATACCCCTTATCTCAAGGATAAGAGTACCCATTATGAACTTGATCCATCATTGCACTAAAAGTACAGTGAGTTGAAAACAGTAAGAAATCAACCAAAAGGTGTATACTAAACAGTGCGACACACACACAAAAAACAGACGGACACACAGTCAGATACACAGACATACACATGAATCATGTTGACAGAAGGATTTCTGATTGCATCGGATATTCGGAGGACTAAAAAGCAAGTAAATGTCCAAAAGAACACCACCGCCTTCTCTGGAGGAGGAAAGGGCACTGGTTGAATAGGTCAATGGTAATTAAAGGGGGATGGCCCGATTTAAGTATATGAAGTTGTTCATCTGATGAATGGCCTCACCCAAAAATCCCATCTGTAAAGTTTGCGCAGATATTTCAATACCGTTTTGGGTGGGTGTGAGAGCTAAAAACGTGATTTGTAAGCCCCATAGAGTTACGGTGAAAATTAATATTGTTTCGACCAAAATGGGGCAAATTTTTGCTTTTTTTAATTTTTCCCCAAAATCTTTAGGCCCTAAGATTTCACAGGGTAAATGAGAAAAAATAGTAGCTTTCTTCTGATACCAAAATTTGACCCTTCCGGTAAAATACGGGGTTTGGGGACGAGGCTATTAGCGACCGAGCCATGGGCCTTTAATTAACCATGGGACCCAATTTCAATAGAGATAGAACACCAATTATACTGAACTGGAGTTAATGCCTTAAAACTATACTTTTCAGTCTTGCAATTATGGGCAGAGGTTAATACTTCCATCTCGAATGAAATGTAAGTTAAACTGTAAGAATGCATTCTGAGCATTGTACTAAGATCAAGATCAAGACGTGGGCTGGTTGATGGGATAGTACTACCGTATGAATTGTGCAGCCAGTATATCGGCATAGATGTTTACCAATGGTACTTAAAATGGAAGCTGTGCCTCTATATCTATCTCCTGGGTGAAGTCCTTCCATCCTTTCCTCTATCTCTTTGCCACAGTACTTTTTTGCATCCCTGCCCGTGGTTTTATTCTCCACCCCTTTCCAATTTATTTATGCGTTCTGCATTGCCTCTTTTAACCCCCATCCCTTCCCCCCTAGCTACCTCCCTCCTGTTTCGTCTCCTCTTTTCTCACTCTTCCTCCCAAGTCCCCCTCTCACTATGTTCATTTACTACTCCGCCTGCGTTCCCTTTCTCATCTTAGTTTCCCGTGTCCCATATCTTTTCTTAGTCTTTGCCTTGACGCTTCCGCCTTCGTTCTCGTAATTGCTTCCGCTTCTTTTTCTCATATTCGACTTAATCGTCCCCCTTTCTATATCCAATGTACTTTTTTCTATTTGTTTTTTCTCCTATTTTCATCTCCTCTGTTCCTCCGGTGTTCTTTACTGACTCGAGTCGATTTCCCCATACATTCCTCCCCACCCTTTCTTTTTTTTTCTTTTTCTTCGTATCAGGTCCTTCCATTTCTGGTCTCTTTCACGCTCCGAACCTCCCTACATCCCCTCTTCTCTTTCTCGCCCGCCCCCCTTTCCAGCGTCTCATTGCGTCCCCCCGGTTTCTCCTCTTACATATTGCCTGCAATTTACCTCCCATTTCAACCTACCTATCGTTTGGCTTTTACCTTCCCTCTATCTACCTTATTGACTTATACTGTCCCCTTTGTCGTCTCAACTTAATCTGACCAACTCCTGTGCCGCTCAGTCCACGCTCTCCTCCTTCTTAGTCCTAAAGGTCGGTTTTGTGGTGAACTGTTCCTCGGTCATTTGGTCAGACGGCGGAGCCCTGTCATTTTTTCGGAAAGCTTTATTTTTAAGACGCTCTATATCATGGTGCAGTTTCATATGTTTGTAGATGGCTACGTTTTCAAGTTAGGAGGAGCTTTTAAAGTGACTTTTTCTTCGCACTTTCATTTTCAATATTTTTTTTTTAAATCTCCATATGTAATTAGTTCCTACGACAGTTCCTTAAATGGGGCCTGTCATACGGCGGAGCCCTGTCAATTTTTCTCAGGAAAGCTTTATTTAAAGAGCTCTATCTATGAGGCAGTCATCAAAGATGTGGCTTCGTTTTCAAGTACGAACCTTAAAAGTTGACTTACTTCAACCTTTTTCATGTCATTCTTTTTAACAAAATCCAAAGGGACTACGTTCTACGACCAGTCCTTAATGTGGAAGCTTTCAATTGATCTTTAAGACAATATCCAGTTGGCTGTATCCCTCTTGAGGAGGTATTACACTGAACTGCTCGCTATTTTTTAAAAAATCCCCTGATCTTAATCAAATCTCCAAGGATTCAAGATCCAATCTCCCTGATTCGAATCCCAATGTTGGCAGCTTCTGCAAAGGTCATCCAGGGGTAGTTATCGGGTAACTAACAGTGCATTGACGTAAGGATATGAGTTTTGGGATGGTGGTAAGAGTTTCGCCGTACGAGTTTGTGGTCATGTTTCGAGGGTCATTTTGGGGTCAAAGGTCATGCATGGGTCATTATTCGGGTATGCTGGCCTGTGCTTTGACGTATGGATAGAGTTTTGGTATGGGTGGTAGAGTTTCGCCACACGAGTTTTCGGAAGCTATTTTTAAGAGCTCTATTTCATGGTGCAGGTTTATATGTTTGTAGATGGCTCCGTTTTCACGTTAGGAGCCTTTGAAAAGTTGAACTTTTACTGACTTTTCATTTTCAATATTTTTTTTTTTAAATCTCCATATGGACTTAGTTACTACTGACAGTTCCTTTAAAATGGGGCTGTCATACGGCGGGCCTGTACTTTTTTTGGGACAGCTTATGTTAAAGAGCCTTATCTCATGATGCAGTTCATAACTTGTAGTTGGCTGCGTTTTCCAAATTTACGAACCTTAAAGTGGACTTTAATTCACACCTGGTTTCATGTCTCCTTTTAAAAAAAAATCCAAATGGGACTACGTTCTACTGACAGTTCCTTACATGTTGGAAGCTTGCAATTGATCTTTAAACAATATCCATTGGCTGTAGCTCTTGAGGAGTATTACACTGAAATGCTCGCTATTTTTTTAAAATCTCACAAGGATCGCTTTCTTCTCCATCAATCTCCGCTGATGTCCCAGCTCAACTCTCCCTTATTCGAATCCCAATGTTGGCATCTCTGCAATGTCATCCAGGGGTCGTTATCTGGTAACTTAACCGTGCTTTGACGTAGGATATGAAGTTTTGGTATGGTGTTAGAGTTTTCGCCGTACGAGTTTTGTGGTCATTTTTCGAGGGGCATTTGTTGGGGTCCCAAAGTACTTCAGGGGGCGTTATCGGGGAATGTGGCTGTGCTTTGACGTATGGATATGGAGTTTGGTATGGTGAGAGTTTCGCCATACAGTTTTGTGGTCCTGTTTTTCGAGGGGTCATTTGGGGATCAAGTCATCCCAGGGGTCCGTTATCGGGTAACGGGCTGTGCTTTGACGTATGGAATATGAGTTTGGTAGGGTGGTAGAGTTTCGCCGTACGAGTTATGTGGTCACATTTTTCGATCGTTCATTTTGGGGTCAAGGTCATCCAGGGGTCGTTAGCGGGTACGTGGCTGTTCTTTTAGATAGGGATATTAGTTTTGGTATGGTGGTAGATTTCGCGGTTATAGAGTTTGTGGTCACAATTTTCGAGGGGTCATTTTGGGGTCCAAGTCATTCAGGGGTCCTTTTTAGGTAGCTTTGGCGTGCTTTTACTATGGATATGATTTTGGTATGGTTGGTAGAGTTCGCCATACGAGTTTTGGGTCATGTTTTCGAGGGGTCATTTTGGGGTCAAAGGTCATCCAGGAGTTATCGGGTAACGTGGCTGTGCTTGATATTGGATATAGTTTTTGGTATGGGTAGATTTTCGTCATGAGTTTTGTGGTCACATTTTTTCGAGGGTTCATTTTGTGGGTCAAGGTCATTCAGGGTCATTTTAGGTAGCTTGGTCGTGCTTGCTTTTTACGTATGGATATGAGTTTGGTTATGGTGGTAGAGTTTCGCCGTACAAGTTTTGTGGTCACGTTTTCGAAGGGGTCATTTTGGGGTCAAAGGTCATCCAGGGGGTCGTTATCGGGGTTACTTGGCCATGCTTTGCCGTATGGTATGAGTTTTTGGTATGGTGGTAAAGTTAGTCACACCAAGTCATCCGGTCATGCAAGTCATGGGGTAACTTGGTGTATCAGGGGCGAAACTTGTGGTGGGTCGATTGTTGATGACGAAAATTTTAAATGTCCATGACAAGGTCATCAGGGGTCATGGGGCAAGGTCAAATGGGGTAACTTTGGTGTATCCATGCGAAACTTGGTGGGTGGGGAGTCGTTGTTGATGACGAAAATTTTAAAGATCATGAAAACCAAAGGTCATCAGGGGTCATTAAGAGGTCAAAGGAACCGCACAGCCCTAAGGGTCATTCAAGTCCAAGTTGATCGGGTCAAAACATCGGGTGATAGTGCCAATCCAAGGACCCGCCTAGTAAAATCATATTAAAGAGAACCATCCGTTGTCGCAGAACTCTTATGTATCACATAATTCCCTCTTATGGGCCGCCTATACTCTTTCAACCTCTAATGACCCTACTGACCTTTGACCCAAAATATCAAAAACATCTTCCAAGTTAGTTGGTATGTCCACCAAACTTGCTCAAGATAACCACTGGCCAAGAACCATGGGCTATTTGTCAATTGACCTTGGATGACCCTACATGACCTTGGACCCCACAACTACGCATTCCCTAACCATCCCAATTGATGGTATTACTGCATCATGATGCACTCGTTTTGGATACTTTTCCTGCTGGGATCCAGTTTTAAAGCCTCTTTGTAGTTTAATGTGTTGTATATGACAGAAGTTTGACTTGACGGGGACATAAAGTAATGTATTGTGTATATTTGTGTAATGTGTTTTCTTGGTAGATGGGTCCGCCCATTCCATATCTTGGTATTTGTACATCGTTTATACATGAATATTTATTAATCTTTCCCCTGGAGATAGCCAGCGCACACAATGTTGAAAAAAAAAACGTGCACTTGGCCGAATCGAACCCCATGTACACCTGACCGTTTTCCAACACTTGTGGCGCTGGCTTCTCCAGGGAGAAGTAAGAACAATTCATCCTTGGCTACCTGAACCCAGTAGTTAACAATTTTTTTTACATGGTTTAATAAAGATTAATAATAAAATTGAATGATAATAATGTAGTATTTTGTGTGGATGGCGGAATGGATGGATGGATGAGGGATCAGACTGACGTATGGATGGACAAAAATCTAATACTTCACAGCTTTTTGACCCCATACAAATTGTCTTTTATTTTTAGAACAATTTGAAGAAGGTGACAACACAAGTTTGACAACTATTAAGTAGACATGCAAGAGCTATCATCTCTGAAAAAATCAGACAAATCCATCGTGGGAATCTTGCCCCTATAGGCCTACAAAGGTCATGATTTGTATGTTATAGTGCCCTCTATATGCCATTCGCCCATAGAAATAATTGGAAACTAGATGTTTAAGAAAAATCATATTTGCCCGCAATGAAATTTGCGTAAAATTTCCAAATGTAGTTAGTGGACTAAATAATTCCAAATCATTTGTCAAAAGTTTGTCGCCGGCGATAATTTTTTGTTTTATTCTGATTTTGTCATAATAAATGAACTTTCAACGCTGTGGACTTTTGGTTGGTAGGTCTATACAAAATTGATTAAAAAATGACTTGATGGGGTGAAGCTTTTGAATAACTGTAGCACTGGGTCAAGCATCTCCGAATACTGGAGTTGTGGGGACGATAAAATAGGCAGCCACATGATTTTGAGTTTCTGCTTGTTTGCTCGTGTTACC